>JAKKIK010001102.1:0-19255 GCA_024500135.1 Heterodera carotae | reverse complement strand
CCCCCCCTTCCCCCCCCCCTCCCCCCCTCCCCCCCCCCCTTCTCCCTTTCCCCTCCTCCTTCCCCTCCACTCCTTTTACCCCTCCTTCCCCCCCCCCCCCCCCTCCCGCCGCGCCTTCTCCCCATTTCCCTCCCGGCGCCCGTCTTTGGGGTCCATCGGTCGGCGGAGGTGTAAATTGGGTGGAATTCATTTGCAAAAGTAAAATCGTAGGCGTGCTGCTACAGCTGTATACTGCCGTTGTTGTGCAGCATCTCATTGCTTTCTTCCCATGGCTTTTGCGTCCATTTCCGGCGATTCTCTCAAATCCGCCGCTGACAGCACTCGCATATTTATTGTTTTAAAAGGCGAAGGGAGGGGGGGGGGGCTCTATTTCAGGGGTAGGGTGCTCTTTTTCAGGAGAGATGGCTCTATTTAAAGATTACAATGTGCCCCACGCTGCACAATTTGCCAAATGATTAATTCTCGGCACAATCACTGCCAATTCATTCATTCTTTCGCCGCTTCAAATCCCTTTGAATCTGTCTGCTGCTGTTTTTGTCGTTTTACATATTATTTTATTATTATTATTATTATCACATTTTTATTTGAGTGTTTTAATCCGCCAGCGGAATTCGCTGTCTTTCACCTCGAGCTTTTCCAATTAGTCTGTCTATGCATTCATTCATTGGCCGTCCTCCGTCGCCTACTCTATCCATACTCTCTCCCCTCCTCTCCCGCCTATCTTTCCGCCCTCCTCCCCCCCCCCCTTCCCCCGGGGCGTCATTCTTCCGTTAAAAGTACTCTCTCTCTCTCTCTCTTCCTCTCTCTCTCCCTCTTTATCACAAAACACTCCCACAAAATGGCCCCAACAAAACAAATCACTCCTCAAACAGCGGCAAAAGAGTGATGATGGAGAAGAAGCACACAACAGAAAGGCGATGACGGCAAATGCCCCTCTTTTCGTTCCCTCCCTTCTCCTCTCCTCCCCTACCTCACAGTCCTCTCCCCCCTCCCTATAGCTTCCTCCCTTTTATCCCACCCGCCTTCCCTCCCTCCCCCCCTCCCCCTCTCCATAACCTCCCACCAGCAGTTGCCTCCCCTTCGCTTCCCCCTCCCCCCTTTTTTGCCCCAGCTCCGCTTCCAAAGCCGTCCAGAAGGCTACTTCTTTCCTTCAGGCGCTTCTTCCCAACCTAACCGCCGGCCCCTCCCATTCAATTCATTCATTCATTTAGTAAACAATAAATTGGACACAAATGCATCGTCACGTCCCCCCAGGCGACCACGGCCTTTCCCTTTCTCTCTTCTCTTCTCTTCCCTTCTCTCTTCCCTTCTCTCTCTCTCTCTCTCTTCTGTTTTGTGTTCGCCCAAACAAGCGAATTGCCTTGAGAAGGCGATGAGTTCTGCTGTTAGCAGCAGCATAAGGCGGAAGAAGCTTCTCATAAACTCAGCGGCGGCGGCGTGGCAAAATGAATGAGTCCAAACAAACAAAACAAAACACTGACTCTGACTGTTGGATGGGATGAATGAATGGATGGATGAGAGAGAAGTGGCGCCGAAAGGCAATGAAAGTGAAAGTGTTCCCTTCCCTTAAAAAGTGGGGGCCACCAAAGTCGTCATCGTTCAGCAGCAGAAGCAGCAAGCAGTCATCAGACAGTCAGTGGTTGGATTGACCACTTTCAATTTATGTATAGTCCCCGCAAATATTCGTCCACTAGCCCATTCCATTCGTATTGGGCAAACATTGCCTCTCTTTTGCTTTGCCCATCCCAAAATAAATACGCATTAAATTGTGGGTCAAAATGGAAAGGGAGGGAATTGTCGACGATAATTTTGACCATTTTCCGTCTGTTGAAGTCGTCCGTTTCAGTCTCACCACCCAAACGAATGGGATCAGACTAAATTCTGATGAATGAGAACAATTAAATTCGATTCATTTCTGTCTTGTCTTTTTCATTCTTTTTCCGCCAATACACTCGCGTAATTTCCAATTTTGACAAATTACATATTTTCGAAAGGTAACCTCTAATATGGACATATTTTCTCGCCAACCAGTGATGATTGTCTGACTCCTTAATTGCCACACAAACCCACGCAATTCCCCTTCGCCCCCTTTAACTCCTTCCCTTCCCCAGTCTCCCCCCCCCCCTTTTAACTCCTTCCCTCCCCAGTCTCCCCCCCCCCCCCCTCCCGCGCGGCCTTTCTCCTCAGTTGTCCCACCCATTCCATCGCCCCGCCAGCACACCCAACAACAAGAGAATATACATATTTGTGGTTGTGCTGCGCACTGAATGAAGGTGTCATTTATGTCTCTTTACCTCTCCCTCTTTTACCTTGACGCCAATGTGAGGATATGCTACAGCTCATCCCTTCATTCCTTCTTTATCCCTTTGTCCGTAAAATTGCTTTGCTTTCCATCCCTCCCTTTTCCCTCTCCTTTAACTCCCCCTTTCCCTCATCCTTCTCCTCCTCTTCCCCTCCCTTCTGCCCCCTTTAACTCCTCCTTTCCCTCATCCCCTTTCCCCCACCCGTTCCCCCCTTTCCCTGTCGCCCCTTTTGCTTCTTTTGCTTTACGCACTTCCAAAAACCGACGAAGCCATTACGGGTGAATGAATGTGAATTATGTTGTGTGTGCATGGGATGGATGTGTTGCTGCTGCTGCTATTGCTGATGTGATGATGTTCCTTTCGCTGTGTGATATAATTTGCGCGCTTCTCCGTCACCCGTCCCATCCCCAAGGCTATTCCATTCATTGCATTCAGTCAAATTCATTCATTGTAAAGAGTGGCGCATAAAAAGGAAAGGTAGAGAAGAGCGACTGCAGCAGCAGCAGCAGGAAGAGTTGGGGCAGTAAATGTAAATGGGGTGGAAGGTGAAGGAGACGAACCAACCGTTCGGAGAATGAGACAAAATGAATGGAAAGAATGGACGACACAAACGAACCGAACCGAACCATCATCGGTTGTCCCCCATCCATCGATTGGCGCTGGCCGGGGGATCTGCTGACTGATGTAATAGTGGCGACGACAGGCCGGGGATGGGAAGGGGGGATGAGGTGGGATGGGAGAGGAGGGGATAAAGAGGGGATGGGATAAGGGGGGATGGGATATGGGGGGATAGGCTAAAGGAGAGATGGGATAAGAGGGGGGATAGGCTAAAGGGGGGGGGGGGGGGATGGGCGATCGGCGACACTCGACCAACAGCAGTCATCATTCACTTCACTCCAAACTCGACTCTCGACTTTACAACACACGACTATTACATTCTGCTGATGATGGGAGTGTTGGGCGATGCATTCATTAATTAATTCATTTGCTGCCTGCAGGTTGCAGCGGCAGCGGAAGGGGACAATGCGTCCCCTCCGGCGACCGCGGAGGTTCCATCGTTGGCCTTGTCGCCGGCCACCTGTTGCCGTGTGATTTTTCTGCGGCACCAAATTGGCTTATGACTAATTTCGTCCGTCCGTCCGTCGCTGTCCCCGTGCCCAACAATTTGTTGGGATTAGTCATCACTTATCAGCAACATTCATTTTTTTTTTCATTTCTCCTCCACCATTCTCCCACCAAAATTTCAATTTAATTTGTCTTCCATTCATTATGAATTTATTCCCCTCCCCCCGACACATTTCCGTGTCTTCTCCGATGAGCCCCCTCTTTTCCATCCGCCTCCGACATCCCTTTCTTTGCCTCCTCCAATTCTTTCTTTAGGTGTCCGTCCGTCCGTTCCTTCCGATTCAAACTTCGACTTCTTCGGCCCCTCCCCCTTTCTCCTCCGCCTATTTTCATCCAATTTTCCGCCTCCCTTTTCTCTCCATCGGCAAATTGACCATTTTGATGATTTCCGATGGGTGGCGAAGGAAGCAATAAAAGCGCCGGCGGCGCCGCCGCGTCGCCGGAATGTCTGTACGCTGTGCTGGGAGTACAGAAAGGAGCGGACGAGGCCGAGATCAAAAAGGCTTACCGGAGATTGGCATTGAAATGGCACCCGGACAAAAACCCAGAGAAGCAGGAAAAGGCGGAGAAAATGTTCAAGCGAGTTGCGCAGGCGTACGAAGTGTTGTCCGATGGTGAGAGGGGTGGCAGACACAAAAAAACGAAGGAATAAATCAGAGAGGGGAAGGATTCATTCCCTCGAAATTTCTCTCAGGGGGGGCCTTAGCCCTTCGAATTTCTCTCGGGAGGGGGGGGGGGGGCTTCAGTCCCCCGAATTTCTTCCCTAAAGTCGAATTTTTCGGTTCCACCTCCCCGGGACCAAAATTATGGTTACGCCCTTGTGACAAAGCGGAGGAATGGCACCCCAAATTCAGAGAAACGCCGTACGGAGTACAATCGGCACGGAATGTGCCGGCCAACTGAGGCCGCACATCGGCGAAGGACGGCGCCGGCCGAGTTCCGTCACAGTCAGTTCCACGCCCATTTCCGTTCTCCATTCGGTGAGTGCTTTCAGTGATGATTTTGAAGGCTCATTCGTCCCCTTTTTTAGATATTTTTCGTGAATTTTTCGGCGACCCTTTGACGGATTTGCATCGGCCGCCATTTTTCGCCTTTCCCTCAAACAGCGGAATAAGACGTCAGTTTGGATGCAAAATTTAAATTTAAAAAAAAACAAAAAAAAAATGACAGAGAGAAGACGGCACACAACGAATTTGTTCGGAGATGGGCCATTTGGTGCACATTATGGGGGAAAGGACGAGAACAATTGGTCAGTCAGTTCATCAGGACAAAAATAAACAAAAATTAATAAATCCATTTTAAATAATTGAAATGAATAAATCCATTTTAAATAATTATTCGTTGGAAATTAAATTTCAAATTGTAATTAATTTTATTTATCCTTCAGCGAGTTTTCGACTGTAATTCGGTTCAGCACCAGCTCAAAAGACCCGGAAAAAAAGATAAAGAAGACAATCACACAAACGGCAAGCATTTTATGATCATTTTATCATTATTATCAACGATTTTTTATTCAGAGACTTGTGGACGGGAAGAAAATTGTGACAAAAAAGTGAGCGGGCAGAGGGGAAAAGGAAGTGCCAAGAAACAAAAAAAAAAGTTACCTTTTAAAGGGTGGAAGATAATGGGCAAGTGGAGGAGGAAGTGATGGAGAACGGGGTGAGTGGTTGAGGAATGGAGCGGGGATGGGACGGGGTAAAGCGGGGACGGGGTAAAGCAGGGACGGGGATGGGACGGGGTAAAGCGGGGACGGGGTAAAGCAGGGACGGGGATGGGACGGGGTAAAGCGGGGACGGGGTAAAGCAGGGACGGGATGAGTGGCTGACAAATGAGGAATGGAGTGGGGATCGGGAGTCGGTGTAAGAGGCAGGCATATATCCAGGGGGAGAGAGGTACACGGGCCACGTACCAGGGGTCGGACAACTTCTGTGCAGCACCCCACAAAGATTTTAAGAAAATTAAGGCATTGAAAAATTTAAAACTCTCGGTCTCGACTTTTTGGGGACTCTCGCAGAACTCTCATCTTTTTTTGGGAAAAGTCACACCCCTGGTACGTACCCTCCCTCCCCCCAATATCATTTTTGGTTTCGGGGGGGGGGGGATCGGGAAAAAATTTTTCCTTTTGCTGGGGAAAATGCAAATTTTGCCCATTTTTTTCGATTTCGGGGGATTCCTGGTTACGGGCCTGATTTCTTATGTATGCACAATCGGGTCATTCGGATCAACGAAGTATAGCCGGTGATTAACCCATCTATGGTCATACTGCTGTTGCATGGTAGTAATTAGTGCTGTTCGAGACCGAAAATTTCCCGAGACTCGAGACTCGATACCGAGACTTGACCCCGAGACTCGATACCGAGACCCAAAAAAACCGAGAAAAGTCTCGAGTCGAGACCGAGACTTTTTGGTGAAAAAAACGAAAAAATCTCCGCATTGACAAAAAAAAAAAGTTAAAAAATGCCAGTCGGTTTGTAAAAGGACTTTGTTTTAATCTTTCCTCGAAACCGAACATGTTCTTGTGCTTTTTGTAATTTAGACAAAAAAAAGGTCTGACCAAGAAAGACTAGAAAATTGCATTATTTTTTGACTTTTACAATAAAAATTCATATTTTTAGCTTTCCAACCGAACTTTTTTTTGGGCATTGAACTCAACAATAAAAATTTTTATTGGAGGTAGATGGCCTGGCGGTGCCGATAGGGGTAATAGTAAAGCTGGTGCCCCCCCTTTTTCAAAAATTTTTTCAAATTATTAAAAGTGGTTCAAAACAGGTTTCTAGGGGTTTTCGGGGTCGCTGATCACGATTCAGGCATCCGTTCAGTCCAATTCCGAACCCCGGACCCGAATTCGAACAAAAAGTCGAAAATTCATATTTTTATAAAATTCACATTTATGGCTCAAAATCGATTTAAATGCACGAAATGGCATGTAGAGAACGACAACAAGAGCTGAATTAGAGACATGGATAAATAACAGAAATATGCTGCCACAAGTGATAAAAAGCATCATCACCAAATTGTTTGCGCCACAAAAATTCGGGAAAGTAAGAGTTAATGGTATTGGAGTTATTGCCAGCTTGGGGACGAAATTTACGCTTATAATTTGACCACATGGATTTTACATTTTGGGTATGAATATTAGGGTCTTGGGGATTATAGAAATGGGAACTTGGAAGGAATGGTCGGAAAGGACTAATTTTACTGACAGCCCGATGATGCAACGACAAAATTCGCCCGAAGGGCACAAAGGAGCGAACGATAGCCGCGGCTGGCAGAACAAAAGACGACCAAAGAGCAGATTCAACGGACAAAGGCGGCCAGAATTTGAAATGGAGAGGCGAACGGTGGACCGATTGGCCATTTCGTGCATTTAAATCGATTTTGAGCCATAAATGTGAATTTTATAAAAATATGAATTTTCGACTTTTTGTTCGAATTCGGGTCCGGGGTTCGGAATTGGACTGAACGGATGCCTGAATCGTGATCAGCGACCCCGAAAACCCCTAGAAACCTGTTTTGAACCACTTTTAATAATTTGAAAAAATTTTTGAAAAAGGGGGGGCACCAGCTTTACTATTACCCGGGTACTTCCAAATTCCCTTAAATATATACGGCTCAAAATAGTTTGTAATGCATTAGGTGCGACAAACAACGGTTATAAACGGAGAGATATAACAGCAGTTTCCTTTTATTTTTCGGATTGGTTAAATATGTGCCCGATTCAATATCATCGATTGCTACAACATTTGTTAAACAATTTGCAATTTGTTTTTAAGTGGGGCGAAATTGTTTGGATTGAGCCGACCAAATGCGTCGATGAGGTACAGGATCCGAAAAACATCTGCAAATTGGAGCCGGACAGTGAGCGCTTGCGGAAAATCGAAGTCACTTACCCAATTGGACACGACTCATTATTTTTGGTCAGTTTGAATCACTCGGCTTTCCAATATTGACTTTCGCTTTATTGTTCCAACAAAAAAATGCTAATTATGTTGCTTCTGCAGACCCGAGGCTTTAGACTGTGCCAAATTTGTTCGATTTTTATTTTTTGACCAGATCAAAGTGTTGCTCACTTTTCCGTCACCTTTGCTCGACTATTACAGCGAAGAGGTCGCTGCTGCAAAGGCATTGTTTTTGGATATTCTCTTTTGGCTACATCTCATTGCAGTCAATTTTCCGTGTTTCAGTCTTTGGGCTGTCGTGCGATCGGTTGGACCGTCGAAATGGGCAAAGTTGCATTGCTGGACGAGTCGTTGAACTTTCAGCCGGGCGTTTGCTACAGTGCTTATGTCGCCAGGTGGGGCAAGCTGTTGCACATCGTTGGACCACTGTATATAAATGTTCATTTCCCATTTGTTGCGCAGGATCAGTCCCGACAAGGATTGGATTGCCGAGAAAATGGGCACCATTTGGGTGGTCGATGGTTCCGCGCAACTCACCGAGGTCAACAACAGTGAGGCGATCAGTCGAATGCAACAGCGCATTGTACGCAACCATGCTAACAATAAACTGTTTACATATTCTCACAATTTTGCTCCACTTTTAGCCGTGGAAAAACTCGTCCTTCGGTGCGCCTTTGATCGGATCATCTTCTGCCATTGGCAATGGCAACAGCACTTCTTCTCCGTTTTTTGTATGTGAATTTTGCGGTTCAATTGCTTTTCAATTAGTTGTTGTTTATCTGTCCGGGAAAAGTTCCCATGCCGAAAAAAATTCCGATTGAGTTCCTGACCCATTGAAGCCGGACGCGGTGTTTCAAACCATTCTCAGGAATGTTACATCTCTCTCATCATTCTCCCTGAATTAAGGATGCCCTGCCGAGTCCGTCTCTGTCTCAGCATCATTTGATGTCGTCGAATGCGTCTTCCGCCGCTCCTCCAACGGCACCACCACAGCGTTCGTTGATGCTGAGCAACGATTGGACCGACGATTTTGAGGACCCGCTGCGCAATGCGTCCTGCTCCGTGGACAGTCGCGTTTCGCATATGCAACAGCAGCAGATGAGAACAAACGCCGACTCATTTTTGCCACCGGCGCCGCCGTCATCGGCGTACTCTTCGAGCAAACATTTGATGATGCAGCAGCAGCAGAATCAGCATTCGCCGAGTTTGATGGATGAACAACAGCAGCGTCGTCAGCCGTCTCAACAGCAATTGTCGCTCTTACAGCACGACGTTGACATGACAACGACGAACAATCGCGAAAATGTGCTCTTTGGTGAGTGTGAGTGGGGTTCTAGCAGGTTGACACACATATTCAAAGGGTTTGTCGGGTACCCATTTTTGGATTCCATCTTTTCTTTTAGTTATACAAAATTTTAATTAAAATGTTCAGGAAATCTCATCGCTCTTAAGTTGGAGTCAATCCACGCGCGCAACCCCAACGCCGCGATTCAGCTGCAGAAGGCAGTGATGGACTTGTGCAGCGACTACGAGCTCAAGTTGATCAACGCTGGGAACAACAACAGCGGCAACCCGTACAAAAATTATTCGGGTTTGGGAAATGCATTTGGGTCTGGCATTGGTCGCGACTGATTTGACGTCATGCTTGATCTCCTCCTGATACCTTCACATCGATGTCTTGGATAGAAGATCAGCCTTAAATGTCAGAGATTTTGTACGATTCTTTCCCATTGGTTTTATTTATTTCTCTCTGTCTGATCAGATTCATCGTTATTGGAGCCATTTCTACTTTCTTTTGTTTTTGACTGATACATAAATAAATTTTTGTTTTTTTTTGTCAAAAATGAGATCTAAACTAGGGTTGCTATTGCGAATCCGGGCCCGAATTCGGACAAAAAGTTATAGGGTCAACTAAATAAGTGCCGTCAGCCTTTCCTCGCCTTAAAATGCATGTCCACGCAAGAATTAAATCTGAAAACAACATCTAACAGTTAAAATTGCAGAAAAACCACATTTTATTGGCCCAAAGGTTAAATACCGGGTATTCATTAAATTTATTGTCAATAGGAAATCGGTTTAATTTTGGTGCATTCACATCGTGAAAAATCATGATACGTATTGGTACAAATTGGCGTCTTCTTTGTCCCGGTTCATGTATTCTCGCTCTGCAAAAAAAATGTTCAAATTAATGGGAATTCTCCGCCATGAACTATCATGCGCCGGGAAAGGCTGGAAGGTACGCAAGAGGGATGGGGCACCGGATTCTGGACTTCAAATTTTGCAAATGTATGAAAATTCTGAAAAACTGACTTTCCGTAAGGATCTTGGGAACGAAAAACGGTCGTTTCCCTCCATATCCCCGGCTCAAATTCAATGCCAATTTAAAGAGAGGAACTCACCGATCAGTGACTCAATGCGCTTCTTCAGGTCGATCGCCTTGACTGGAAACCTCAGCTGGGCGAGCACTTCAGTGATCAGTTGGTTGTGGCTGATCTTCTTCCTCGTCTTCATTATTCTGACCACCGCTGCGTCGATTTGGTATTGTCTGTCTTGGAATATTTGCTCCTCCGTCTGTTGGTGCTCTTGTTCCTTGAAATGATTGGATTTTTAAAATAGTAACCGAAAAAGTAGGACTTGATAAGTGATGGCAGTGTCCCGGCGAAAATCCCGGTGCCCCTGTTTCACCAAAAATCCCGGACCGTAAGCCTCCCACCAAATTCCGGATTGGACAACAAAAATCTAATACAATGACAAAAACTGACTGTTTCGCGCATCTGCACTTGCGAAATACGAATGCGATACAAGCGGTCGTTGAACGAGTCGTTCAGTGTGAATTGGTCCCCGGCGGTTACTTCCTTTCCCTTGGGCTGTTTGAGTAAAACGCGGAATTTTCCACACGCCAACGATTGCAATGTTCGCATCAGCTCAACATGTTCTGAATGAACGAAAAGAATGCCGAAACAAATTTGAGGAAATGAGACCAACCAATTTTGGTTGTTTCCAAAATTTCATCAAAATTCCATTGGTTTTTGTCGTTGAACATCAGCAAAACCATCGCTTGGAACAAAGACACTTCCAACTCTTTTGTAACCTGGAAACTCCGTAACATAAAAAAACTGACGGAATGCTCCTCTAGCTCTCATATTTTGACAGCCCAGATTCGTTTTAATGTACATAGTCACCACCAAACTTTAGCCTTCCATTCAAATGCTACAATGCTTTAGAGAAACGAACCCCCGGGCCAAAGTGCGCCTTGAGTACTCCACTTGTCAGCGAGTATTGCCAGCGCAATTTGCGTCCGTTGTGTTTTGAGGTGTAGAATTTGGCACAAATTTGCTGAAGTTGGGCCAATTGCGGCGGAATGTTCACTTCCATCTTGACATAGTTAGGCCAATTTCCCATGGTCAGTATGGCGACATTCACTTCCAACTTGCCAAAGTCGCAATCCTTGGCATTATTGTTCGCATCGAGATACTGCAAGAAGAAAAACAACGAACAGTTATTTGGTAAATGCATCAGCAAAAAAGTGGACAGTTTTGTAACAGATACGAGTAAGGATTCTGGACATTACGGGCCAAGGATCCCAATTATTTTGGATTTGTCTGGCAATATTAAGGAATTACAAGGTGAGAAAGCCGCTGACCTGCTTGAATGTGCTGCAAAAATCCCTAGACAATTCCATGTCTTTGAACATTCCCTCCAATTTCTGTGTGAGACCGGCACCGCATTCTAAAGGCAAACATTGTTTGGCATAAAATGAGACGTTTTTAACGCCGAAAGAAATAGTTGCACTCAATAATAAGCGATCTTCCCCTAACCACGTAATACGCCTCACTGTCTGGTTTAAAGGGACAATTCTTTCTCAGTTAATAAATCTACAAATTCAATATCATTCCTAAATTTTTAGTCTCTAAACAAACACAGTTAAAGGGAGCACCAAACCAACCCCACTGACCTGTCCTCAGTTTGGAAAGCATCGCCTTTTCCGCGTCCACTGACGCGCTGCGGCCCAGCAGCAATCGTTTGGCCAAGTCCTTCTTGTAAAAAGCCTCAAAAATGTCTTTTCCCTGCACAAAACGGAAGAGCACAATGACACGGTCCATCACCGAGTCCAATTCCTCCTCCGAACACTCCTTGTTCCCCGTGCGCAATTTGGAGTCCATAAATTTGGCTAAATCACTTATTTTTTAATTTTAATTTCATGCAATGCCCATATTCCAAGCGTTTCGGCGCAAACCGATTCAGCACCATCGGAATGTTACGTGGCGCTAAACCGGCCTGTGGCGAACTGCTCGACCCGGCAGATTTCCTGAACCGACCGATAAGTTCGGCGATTTTGTTAGCCCTTGTGTTGATGAAAAAGTCGAAAGAGTCTTTGAGTGAGTGTAGGAACTTCTCGTTTGAGTTGAAGCAGTCGTGGATCACTGTGTCCATCCCACTCTTGAAGGTCATCAATTCGGACACCAATGTTTTATCCCGGTCCGGGTTCATTATCATCGCTTTGCCAACTTTCTGAAGGCAAAAAAATATAGACACATATTTATAAAAACGAAATTAAGGAGACAATTTTAGACAAATTAATTTGAAATTGACCCTTTGTTAGAATTTGGGAGCGTAACCCAAAAATGTGTGCCTTAATGTAATCAGCGAAAGCCGTTTTCAACGCGGGCAGTCCCTCTTTGACGCGCGACAAAAGGCGAAACAAAAGTGACAAATCGGCGAGACGATGTTCAGCCAAAAGTTGGTCAACACCTGAAGGGGGACAAAGGCAGAATTAAAATTCTCCGAACATAACTGTTCTTAAAATTTCCGATCCATTTTCTAATAAGCGTTTGGACCTTTGGCAATGATTGTGTCCAAATATGACGTAATGAAGCACTGTTCGACGATGGCAATTACTTTTTTGAAGGTGCCGTACTCCAAACACAAATGGACACGCTCCTCTTCTTCCGCAATGCGTTTCTGCACGTGATGGAGGTAAAGGCTGAGCTAAACAGTTAGAAATTGGGGGAACAAAAAAAAAAGCAAAATTTATACATCCAATTCCCGAATTTTCTGTTGGCTTTCGTCGCGATAAAATTGCTCAGTCGTCTTCAGAAATTCGCGCTCAAATGTACGATCATACATTTGCAGGTTCATGAACATTCGAACCAAAGACTTCAGCAATTGTTTGTTGATCTGTATAACAAATTATTTCTTTAGAAGAAATCAATTAGTTTAGCAATTTATTCACAATTAATTTATTAATGAATAAATAATTCTATTCACTGAATTGACTCCCTTTTTTGCATTTGAACAAATCTGACCTGAATTCCCCGCCTGTCCTGCTCAATGAGCTGCAAAATGCCCGTTACTGTCCTGGAACAAATGCCGCACCGTTCCACAATGTGTCGTCGAAATGCATCCAATCCGGCATCCCTAACAAAAATTTAAAAATTTTGAATAAATGGACAGACAGCTGACCAAATGGAAACGGAAGAAGTCGACTGTACACGGTAAGTCCGGTCGAGGTACAGAAACACACTTCTGGTGAGCGTCTGAAGCATTTAATGAAAATGAGTGCAAAATGGCTTGTTGAAATGTAATTAAACAAAATGGGGACCAATTGTTGGCAGAACGCCTCCCAAAGTCGGTTAAGCGTGGCCAAAAAAGTTTCGTTGGAAACGTTTCGACTGCTGTCCAAAAGGTTGGTCGACTCGGCCTCTGCAAATTTTCCGATGAGCATTTGGAGTCGTGTGTAAATTTCACCCGCGTAATTCATTTGGCACAAATGTTCGACCATCTACAAATTGGCATAGGAAAATAAATAATCAAACAGGTGTCCGTCTTTCTAGGAAAAACTTTTAAAAGTTTAAGGCACTCACATTGTATAGTTCAACGCAAGTCACGGTGGCACTTTCTCTTTCCTGGATTTTCTTAACCGAGTCCTCCAAAACTGACCAATTCGTGTCGAAATTAGAAATTGTCGGATCATTCCGGCCTGAAAGAGAATACAAAAGCATGAGAAGAAAATAAATAATGAGAGTACGTTGGAATTTGCGAATTGCAATTTTTTTGATGCCATTTTTGCTGCTGAATGATGTCATATCTTTGTAGCTTCTCCAATGCTAAAAAAAGAACAAAAAAAAATTTAATTGATGGTTGGCAAGTATTTTTGAGTTTGATCAAGTTTAAAAATTACTTCGTAAAAGTGAGCATTGATTAATGCACATAGAAAAGATTATTTTCAGCCTAAAGCTAAACCTAATACATAAGCCTACCTTACCTTTGTGTTCCATTTGTTTTCGAGAATATCGTCAGCAAGAATTTATAAATTTAAAAGAAATAACAAAACACCAATAATTTCGCAACAATTTGAAAATGTTACAACTGTTTTTTATTTTTAGCGTTCACACATCGGCGGATGTTATTTATTCCTCTGCGTTTTGATTATGATTAATTGGTTTGTGTATATGCAAGTGGGTTGCTGCTGCTGTTCTTTCCCCTAATCGACTTCTCACATTCACCCCTTTTCCCATCTTTTGATGTCTTTTCGAGGCAGATAATGGCAAAATTGTGATGAATGAATGAAAATGAATAATGATTATTCCGTGGGATGAGATTGCTCTCCGATCAAATTGCAAATAGACAAATGTGAATGAAAAGCAGCACATTCCTTCCGCCGATCGCCGATGGGTCGCCATACCGTTGATCTTCTTCAGCTTTGCATAAAACGCCAAAAGCGAAGGGATTGCACACCACAAATGGAGGCAACGACAACCGCTTCACGCCAGCCTCAACGCGCAATTGTTCACCGGGGATGGCTTCAACAAAAAATGTACAGAAATGGGACTTTGTTGAAGAAAAAGGTGACAAAAAAATGGAACGCAATTTAATAACAATTCCTCTGTCATTTTAGAAGATTTTCTTCGAAAACGAACTTTTTGTTGTGCTCTCTGTGCACAATGTGAGTAACGGCGGGTGCATTCCCCGTTTGGAATGGTTCGCTGAGCAATGTGCCATCTTTGAGCGTCGGCCACTCAAATCACAGGGTAAATTTTTGTCTTTGGTTGCATTATCATCAAATTTAATTTCAACAAATGGTTTAAAATCGAATTTTGTTTGGGGCGGGCACCTGTGCTACTAACGAATCTCCTTCGAGTTGTTCAAATTTAGCATTAAACTTTTGTTGTTCAGCTCATTCCGTTTCGAAAAATTTAATTGTTTCTTTTTATTCGTTTAGATTTGACCGATTGCCAATGCGTTAATGTCGCCATCGGCGATGAGAGATGCTTTTCAATCGGTTTCGTGGATGGGTCGGCACCTGTTTTGGAGTTGTTGGCACCGTCCATGTGTGTTTTCCTTCTTTTTTATCGTTTTTTAAGGCTACATTAAATTTTGAATACCTTTTTGAATCCTGTTTTCTAAATTCACAGGTTTTTCTGTACAGGGTTCTGTCCTGATTATTCTTGGATAAATATTAAAATTTGTTGTAACATAAACCACAAAATACATCTTTCTTAAGTGAGGAGCGTGTCCAATGGGTGCGCACTCTCAGGTCGACTCTTCGCCGACTGAACTTGTTGAACAACGAAAACAACGGTGAGGAACAGCACGAGGATAGCGACGGAGTTGCCCCATGGCCAAGGCCGACCAACGAATACGTCGTTTTGGCCGCCCGAACGCACAGCGACGACGACAACGATGGCGACAAGCCGTCGACGAGTTACCACCCTGTGCAGCCACCGCTCGCCAGGATTAGGGACAGTCCCAATGACAGGCGAGCAGTGCCACAATCGCCGCGAGTGCCATTGTCGCCAATTCCCTCGTCCCAAGCGTTTCCACAACAAAGTTCGGAATCTTGTTTTGTTACTTTTCGGAAAAGAAAAAACAACCTTTTTACAGGTATGGCTGCTACCCGCGACGTGATGCCATTGATACGGCAACACTCCGCGCAACAACAAATTTTGTCGACGCATTTGAATGATGATGAAACAGTCCAAAAAGCGGATGCCAAAAAACGCACTTCCGCGTCGTGTGAACAGGTTTAAATTAAGTCAAAAATTAAAAAGTCCAAATAATGTCTTGATCGGTATGGCAAGGAAAAGCAAAAAAAAAAAAAAATTGCGTGAGAAGGAACATGTCCCAAAGTGTCATTTCACTTCAGCTGAGCCCACCTCCGTCTTCGCCGGTCCATTTCGACGGGAAAGGGGAAAAGAATGACAGCGATAGTGTCGACCGAATCGATTCGCTTCCGCCGCCGCTTCCGCCTAGAACTCCGCGACACAAAACGGCGGCACAGTGTTCAACGGCGGACGATGCTTTATCGGCATTGCCGCCACCACAACTCCCCAACTCACCGATTCCATTGTCACAGTCACTAAAGGTCAATTTGAGGTTTCCATTCATTAATTTAATTGTTTCAAATTTCAGTCCCAATACGAAATTCTCAGCCCAGCTTCCCCCTCACCGCCACCACTACGGTCCCAATACGACCAACTCCCCGCTCCTAGTAACAACGGACGGTCACGATTGTCGTCTCAATGTGTGCCGCCACAACTGTACGGCTCATTTGACGGACCCACGTAATAATCATTTCTAGTTAATTAATTTAAGCAATTCATTAACGGATTTTGTCGTCCTCAAATCATTTTACCACTTATTTACGGGAACCTGGGGGGATTAACTCTAAGGATAATTTTGATCTTAATAACTATAATTTTGGTCTTAGTGGCGGCGTTTCTTCCGATGATGTCGTCGTTCCCTCATTCCCCAAAGTGCCGCCATCAGTAGTCGTCGGACAACCTACGACTGAACTGGTTGGTTATTGGGAACGAGAGTTAGGGATGGGTCTCGGAATAGGCCCGATGAATGTCGTGGATTTGTGCATAAAAATGTTTAACTATTTTATTTATTTAAAACTGGGAATTATAACACCCAAATTCGGGACCGAAAAAGTTTTGCTGGTACCGGTTTTTTTTTAAATTCTTGATAACCTTTGCTTCCTGCATTTATGTAAAAATTGTACTCCTCCCATTTTCGGCTCATTACGACGTTCTCTGTGCTGCTGCTCCCTCCGTCCAATACGATGTGCTGTCAAATGTTTCTCCGTCATCGTCACTCGCTTTCTCTTCACAGCGCTGCACAATGACTGAACGCATTTTCCGCGACGCGTTGAGCCGCTCGCGCCGCCTCTTCTTCAGCTTCACCTTGCTGACCGAACACATTGCCTTCGTTGAACTTTTCGACAAAGTTTGGTCTGTTTTCAGGGCCCTGGGAGTGAAAACGGTACTACAAAAAAGGCACTGGTCCATTCCGCTTCGAATTTTAATTTAATAATATCGGAATTTTGCCAAATTTTCAATGGGTCTTCCTGCCCCTAAAATACAATAATATCAACCGGTTTTTGTTTGTTAGGGTTGCCGGCTGGACTTCTGCCGTTGATTTGCATCTGCGCGAACATGGCTTTACGCTCAACTGTGGTGACCAAGTTGAACGCATTGATGGGGACGAAGTGCGCAATTTGCAAATGCTGCCCAACATATATCAGAGGATAATGCCAGGAGCACAGGTCCAGTGCAAGGATGTAGCCAGATCTATTTTCTGGAAGGGATGAGGGGCTAGAATAAACCCTCCCCCCTGGTCTACCTATCCAAGTGTGGCCATTTATTTCTCAGTCCGTTCAGGTCCCACTTATGCTTCGCTCCAATCCGACGATGATGGTCTTCACGCTGGTCAGGCCCGAAAATCCGCGCCTCAATCTTGGCATCAAATTCAATCGTGGCACCAAATTTCTGCTCCGCCAACCGTTTGATTGCCTTACCATTGACTCGATTGTGCCAAAATCATTGGCTCACAAAACCCATTTGCCTGCCACTGTGCCCGCCTATTTGCATCAGGTGACGCTATGGGAAAAATAAAGGCCGATGGAGATGTGATAAAACTGGTGATAAAACTGAGCCCCAATTTAAGCCGATCGCCCACTCGCCCAGCAAATCGCGGCAGCAAAAGCAGCCCTTCCACGTCTCTTCACCCTCTTCCCCCAACCTTTTGCCCAGCGGAAGTGACCGTGCGGTGATCACTCATTTGGATGGTGTCCCGCTGAACCCCTTCGGGCCCAGGGACCAATTCCTCCGTCATCTGGACACAATTCCTGTCGGACAATCCTTCAACATCACCTTGCATTCGGCCGACTTTTGTTCAAGATTGGCACGACAAATGAAAAACCAGCTGGGCAACAAATGGCGTCACTTTGTGCACGGAGAATGACTGCGAATTTTAATTTGTCCTCTTACCTTTTTTTCTTGTATTTATATATTTCTTGTCTTAATCACATTTTCTAGTGTGCCTAATAACATCGATTCTCGCTCAATTGCTTCTTTATTGCCAGACTTGTGAACTTATGAATGCATTTAATTAAACATGCACATTTTTATTGAATAAATTTTTGTTCAGGTAAATTAAATGTGTCCAGGCTTTCTAATCCTTAAGTGCTCTGTCATTTTTGAAAATTGGGTTAGAAAATAAATTCTGTAGAATATTTGATTTGTAGTGTGTTTGATGAACGCCAGCACCAGTAGCATTCTCGATTTTGCTGTGGCCCGAGGATTGCATGTCAAATGCCGAGACTCCAGTGAGTGGTTGGGATTTAGTTAGGAATATATTTTTGTAATGACTGACCGAACAAACTTCGACAAGTTTCGTCAAGAATAATATTATGGCCCTTTTCAGTAGTGCCTTACCTGCGCAGTTCCGTCCACCGCCTACCCGTCGACGAACGGCATGTGCCGTGGACTGTGCCGTTCATGGATTATTCCCCGCCCGATTACACGGCCGATTCGGTGCATGGAAAGCCGTGGGCTGACCCGTCTGACCCCTCAACGTGCAAATTCAATTCAATGGACGGCGGTGTGAACAGAATTTCGTACCACGGGTAAAATAGTCGATGAAAATTTTCCAAAGACCGGAACGAATGCCTGCATTTTGTTCATTTATAGATCCTATAACTTGGACTCGGATGGGAGGCCTCTAAATCCTTTCGGACGGACGGGACTCAGAGGTCGGGGACTATTTGGCCGCTGGGGCCCAAACCATGCGGCTGATGCGATTGTGTCCCGAAGGTCGGCGAGTGGGATTTTGCAATTTGTTGCGATCGAACGACGAGACACTGGTTCGTTGTAAATTCTATTCTCTGAGATATTTGATTTCCACGTTTTTTGCTTTTCAGGTGAATTCGCTCTCCCCGGTGGGATGTTGGACAGAGAAGAACAGCCGCTGGAGGCAGTCGTTCGCGAGTTTTGTGAAGAAGCGCTAGGAGGAAATCGACAGGTGGCGGCCAAATTGGCCAACTTTTGGGCGACCAGGGCTAAAACGGTGTACCAAGGCTACGTGGACGGTAAAATGGGGGCGAGCGGACAAAGAAAGAAAGGAATGCACAATTAATGTTTTTTGAAGACCACCGAAACACGGACAACGCATGGGGCGAAACGACGGCAGTTAATTTCCACGACACGGACGGACTGTTGGATAACGTCCATTTGGAGGTAATTGTATGGGACAATGCTTGATGATAGAATGGCCAAATTCCCACCCCTTTTAGGGTGCCGACGATGCAAAGTCGGCCCAATGGGTCGACGTCAACCGAAACACGAGACTGTACGCTTCGCACAATTATATTGTGCATTTGTTCCAAAAGATACATGAAAATGATCAATAAGATACAATGTTCATGATTTTCTTTGTAAATAATCTACAATATAAAGATGGAAATTAAACACTTGGAACGATGGAGCACCCAAAATTAAGAAGTGGGACGAAGCATTCAAAGTAATTGCGTCGGGTGTTGAATAATTAGTAGAGACCGGAATTTTGAAAAACCCGGGACCGGGACCGGGCTTTCACTTTGGACCGGGCCCGGGCTTAGCGGGACTAAAAAGCCCGTTTTACCGG
>JAKKIK010001101.1:0-19268 GCA_024500135.1 Heterodera carotae | reverse complement strand
CTCTCTCTCTCCCGACACTCTCATCGCTCTCTGTAAATTCATTTCCGATTCTCTCTCTCTCCTCTCTAATTTACAGCAACATTTTTCCACACATATGTTATCCCCTTCTGTGATCGGATTGTCAGTCGTCAACAAAACGTTCAATTTTCTTCGTTTTTGTGTGCAATTTTTTATTGCATTTTTTGTTCACATTTTCCTTTTGGATTTCGTTTGTCAATTTCAGTGTTGATTCGGTAAAGTAAAAGGGTAACAGAGGAAGACAATTTGTCAGGGGTTTGGAGCAAGACATTCGGTCAAGGGTTCGGGCGGGACACATTTGACATTCCGGGGGATCAAAGTTTTTCCCCTCAGCGTGCTGAATTGATTGATCGGCGAACAAATCGAATTCGAAGGAAACTGATCGCCGGACCAAGCAACAACAAGCAGCATCCGGATCATCTGTCGCGGGTCGTGTTGCAGTGGAACAGGAGTGGAACAGGCGGGCGTTAATTTGAATCAGGGGATTCGGGTGAAATCGGGAATTTCTTAGAAAGAGCGCTAGGGGCAGTTAAGCAGCCACCCACCGCCAACACGGGCCCAAGACAACAGCAATTTTCCTGAAAAGCATTTCGTCGACTTGTTCGTCGGGTAAACAGCCACAGCGGTAAATTTTTGATGATTGTGAATGCTTTTTTACAAGAATATTAGAGAAAGAATTCGACATTCCAATAACTGGTCTAAAATTGTGATTTTTGTCTAAATGTTCTGAAATTAGCAATTGGTTGAGTAGTTTGACTTAGAAAATTAAATAACACTTCAAAAATCTGATTGCTCACTGATAAAATTGATTGGACTCATAAACTCTGATTGGACTCCTCATAAAAAACGGTTTCCCAAGTCAGTCGGTTTCGGTTCGTCCTAATAACATGATTTTTTGGACAAGTAATTAAAAATTAGTATTAGAAATTAGAATTAAATAAGAATTTTTGTTTCATAAATGGCCTAGTAGTTTGTGCAGTAAATTTTATATGAATGTGCGGGTTGGTTCGAATCTCGCGATAAATAAAAAAAAATTTATATAAATTTATCTTCATTTTTATGCAAGGAAATAAAAGTTAATATAGGAAAATACTTCCCTAAGAAGCTATGTATTATTCCAACAAATAAAAGAAAAAAAATAATCGTAAAAATATTAAATAGAACAATGCCAGATCATCGTCACATTCTTAAAGAAAATACGATTATCGAGCCAAATTCTTTTCCCCAAAAATGGCTTTCCATCTGCATAGTGTGCTTACACTAATTTTCAAAATGGCAGCAATTTGTGGATCACTTTTGTTGGGATTGTTCCGTTTCATTTCCCAATATTGCTTCATTTTTTCCAATTTTTGTTCTTCCGTATTCCGTTTTTCGATTAAGCCCAATTTGTTCTTCCAATTTTGAATTGTCGTTTCACTGACTCCAAGCTTTTTCCCAATTTGGGCATAATTTTGGTTCCATTCTTTTGCTGTATATTTCCTCTTTTGCTTTAATTCATTTTTCATTGCATCAAATTGTTCAATCAATGCAACTTTTGTTAAATCACTACAATTAACATTTCTTTTTTGACGACCCAAGCCAAATTCTTTTTTCCATTCATAAATTGTCGTTCGATTGGTGCCCAATTTTTTCGCTATTTTTCTTTCAATATTATGCCGATGTTTGGCCGAATATTTTCCTGCTTGCTGCATTTTCGCTTTTATTGCATAAAATTTGCCAACAATTTCTATTTTTTGCTGATCACTTTTGTGGCTAAAATTGTTATGGAATGTTTTGGTTCCATTTCTTCTTTTTTCTCCTCTTCAACTTCGGCATCATTCTAATTTTCAGCATCAAACATTCCGTCAAATTGATGCCGCAATATTTCATGCCAAAACTGATCATTTTGCTTAGATTGACCAATTTGTTGATCTTCCTGATCATTCTTTTGTTCACATCCTTCACCAAATTTTGAACCAGATTTTTGTTCAGCCCATCCTTTCCCGAAAATTTCTTCAAATGATTTATACAATTTTTTGTTATCAGCCGCTTTAATTTTGCTGTTTAAAACTAATAAAAATATATTTAAGAAGAAAATAAGAGATTTAATATTCATAGAAAATGTTTAGAAAAAAATATGTTAATGTTTTAGGCAGAAAAAAATCATTCATTTAAAAAGAAATATGCAACGTGTAATTATTATATATAATGATTATATTGAATTTTTTCCATTAATAAAGCGGAATATATTTAATATTTTAAATAAAAATTGATTTAAAATTTATTATGCTCGGATTTATTATTAAGGTTGATTGGCCCGGAGCCAACCTAGTACTTTCGACCTCGACGAAATTTAAAGACAGTACAATTAAATCCGAGCCAAAATTTTTGAAACACGGAAAATGTATTTTTTTTACTCGGGTGCACCCACCGACAGCAATGCAACAAAACCTTTGTTTAATATATAAACCTGATATATTCTGGCAGTCAATAGCGGGACAAGCGTTTTGGCAATGTCCAACAAGTGTGCGCATGGCAATGCCGACTCGTTTGCGCCGAATGATATATGCAAGGAAATCACAAAATTATACCAAATAAACATCGCTTTCAATATGGCAACCTGCAACGCAAAATATAAGAGCAATAAATTTGGCCGCGAACGTTTGTTTCATAAAAATAATAATTGCAAAAAATTTTACATTGATTTCTGATTTTGAAGTCGCTGTTGACTGATTGGAATGGTCAGTCGCTGTTGGTGCATTTGCCTATGCAAATCGTCAAGAAAATGGGCGAAATTATGAAGGATCCGCTTGCACGCAAAGAATTTGAAGATGCGATAGAAAAAAAAGGCAGTTCCTCAATGGAACGTGAAGAAATTGAAAACCAGTAAGTTTGCAAATATGGTTTTTGCAGTATTCAGTATTATTTATCCCAAGGACAAATTAATTAAGGTTATTTATATTGTTATTTCCCGTGGACCTATTTAAATGTTAATATAAGAAATAAAAAACTAAAGATAAGTTACAAAGCAGTTGTCCTAGAAAATTAGACAATTTTAAGTCAGTAATATATGAATTAAGTTAAAAGCAGTTTGAGAATTAATTAACTCTTCAAAAACTGTGGGACAAGGTGTTGCCAAAGGAAAAAATTGGTTGCCCATAAAATTTTCAAAACAAATTAATTATCGAAACGATTGGAAAATGGAAAAAAAATTTTATATTATTTATACATTAACAACAACAGTTTAATTTTTTTCAAACCAAAATTAGCAAACTGTCTTCTAATATTTATAATATTAAAAAGAAAGCAAAAATCAAATTATTCAATGATGTCGAAAAATAATTATATTTAAAAAAAATAAAAATAAATACAGATTATAAAATAGTTAAAAAGTTGCAGAAGATCCCGCAGCAATTCAGAGTTAACGTAAGAAATACTTTTCCATAAATATGTAGTAATCACGGTCTTGCGGACTAATATACGAAGCAATTTGGGTTGAAAATATGAAAATGGACAGACTATTGATATAAAACATTATTGGTTGAGAAAGCCCGAATTTTGTAATAAATAAAATATTTAATTATTAGAATTTTTTAGACAGAAACCATTTTCAACCAAATCTTTCGAGATAATGTCTCACCTTGTTTGATGATAAAACGAAATCTTTTTATCTCTTCTGTTGAGACTAAAAAACCAAATTTTTTTATAAAATTTTATATTCTATTAAAATAGAAAACAAACCAATTGACATACTGATCGAGAAAGCTTAAGTTTTCCATTATTATATGTTAAATTCGCTCAATTACTTATAATAAAGAAAATTATTGGCTATTAAATGATAAATTTGGTCAAATAATAAAAATATTAAGCGCAAGACAAATTATAGATAAGAAACATAATTGAGCAAAAACAGTTAAATATCCTTTATGCTTGACAATTGGAAAATCTACAAAGAATCAACTCAGACAGGTGGAGATGCACTTATGAATTGTCCGTAATAATATAAGTATGCTTGACTTATATAAAAAAGTAGAAAAATAATATTCAAACCGAAAACAGTTATTATTTGGAAGACTTAGCAAATTAAATTATTTAAATTAATATAAAAAATTTACTTAATTTTCTTTAAATTAATTCCTAGCTATGCCAATATAAAATATGCTATAAACATGAATAACGATAGAAAAAACATTTGGCACAATTCCAGATCAGTGAGAATTTTCTTTACAGCACACGTTGTGCATTTACGATAAAAACTATGATAATAATTCTCACTAAATTTTTTAATTTAGAAAGATTCAAAAAATCAAAAAACTATGACATTGATACCATAATGGTCGGATTATTTAATTTCAACTTCGTATCAATTTATGTGCGAGTGCAAAGCCACATGATCAAATCAAACATTTTATTGTACAAAGCCACATGATTAAATGGAACATTTTTATCTTGGGGATCATATTATCAAATCAAACTATTTGTTCGAATTACGGAATATTGGTAGATTCGGTGCTTTATCATTTCAAAAAAACTGTATGTCAGTAATGGCACTGGATGAAGGTTCAGGTGTTACCTGTCGGAGCAGGCAATAAATTCAGAAAGAAACTTTTGATCAGTTTAATTAAATATTTAAAAATGTCAGAGACATTAAATATTATGTACAAGACCACTTTAATCTGAAAGGTTCTTATTTGGTCAGTTTTTTGTTCAGAAACTTTGTTCGTTCTAAGGATTAACCTATTTTCGCAACTAAAAATTATGAGAATTAAATTTTTTATTATCTACTAAAAATATATGAAGCCAAAAATCAGGCAAGGTTTTGTATCAAAAACATTGTCACAGTCAGATTTGGGCGTATAAATGAACCCCACTGGTCCAAATATGTATGAAGGTTAAAATAAAATAAGTATTCGGATTCAAAAATAACGCACCTTTTTATTTTATAAAATAACTGTCAAATCTCGTCATCCAGTTACATAAAATGAAATTTAAATTATCACATTCTGTTAGAAGAGATATTGGTTAAAATAAAAATTTTAAAAATCAATTTCCTCAGTCCAACCGGTAAATAGGTAAAAACTTTATCCATAAATTTCTCTCCTATATTAATATTTCGATTATGCCGCGAATGAATTAAACTTTTACCATGTGCTAATAACTAAATTTAGAGCGTTAAAACAAGAAAAAAATGCGATATAACTTAAATAACATTTAAAAAAAATTTTGTTTTTTATTACATATATTTGGTATTATTTAGACAAATTTATACTGGATATATCAAAAGCTAGGCAAATGCATTAAAAAAAATAGCAAAGATATAATTTATTTATTAATTTTTAAGAGAATTTCTAAATTTCTATAATTGGATTAAACTACTATATAATAAAATTTTTTGGTTTAACTCTATCGAGAGTTCGATATTATATGTATAAGTAAATGAACACAAAATATAGAGAACAGTATTATATGTATATTAAATCGACAATAAAATTTCATATGTCTTTGTTGAAGAAAAAAGAAATAAGAGTATTGTAATCAATTTAATTAATAGATTTTATATTTAAAAAATACTCTAGAATTATATAAGAAAACTAAATAAAACAAAATAGTGGAATAATTAGAACCATACAATAACATAGAATGTTATATTAATGATTTACAAAAATAAATTATTTTTTTGTTTTCGGTTATGCTTACCGGATTAGGATATTATCAGCCATTGCGATTAGCAATTAAAAAATTGCAAAAATGAATAATAAATTTAAAAATTATTTATATAAAAAAACTTAATTTTTAGAATCTTTAAAAAAATTAGAAAAACGATTGAGACTGAAAATGACGAAGAAAATTGTTAATATTATTAAATACAGTAAATTAAAATGTAATTTATTATTACTAACGGATAAATAATTGTCTAATGGACTAGATTTTCAATAGATATCCAAAGAATAAATACAAGACTTAAATATGTATGCAAAATTAAGAGTTAGATTCTATTCTGCAAAAAGAAATATTCTAGTTTATAAGATGAATTTTAATAACAATAAATGTTATTTTTTCAGATTTCATTTATGAACAATTATATACAATGAAAAACAATAAAAATTCTAATATTTGTTTTTTTTAATTAATCATTTCCTTAAAAAAAAAGATTTTATTGGGTTTATAAATCAATGATATATTTTTAAAAATGGTAATATCTATTTATTATGTAAATCTTTTAAATTGGAGCAAACGGATTAAAAAGCAACTCCAAGCTATTTATTTTTTCTTTAAATCACAATAATATAACTTCTACTATTTAATTTTCAAACAGCTGCTGGATTATGGAATAACAGTACGCTCTGAAAAGCTATATTTACGTGATAACAGAATTTGGTGTATTGAAATTAGAATGGAGCTAATTATGAATCAAAAAAACTATTGCCAAAATATTTGCTTTATTCAAATATTTTCATATAAAATACAATGAAATTTTAATCTTAAACAACAGGAACCTACCAACAATTTAAAAAACTTCGACACGATGTACAACAAGCGAAAAAAATTGGGGCGCATTGAGGGTTATAACTGCACAACAATCTAGCGTTAAAATTTCTAATATAATGTATTTAATATTAATAAAGGAATATCAATTTTCAAAAAAATTCATATTAAATCGCTTCAATTTTGTCAATTAATAATTATATGCGTTGGATATTATTTTGAATGTCTTACAATAATTAATGCTCCGAAGAGTAAGAGATGGTTTCAGAACGACGAATACTCCTTATATGTAATAAAATAGTTATTGAATGCGGTTAAATTATTTGTTATTAATTATTTATTTAACAAAAATTGATTTTTAAAACTTTGTCATAATTAAAATAAATCTTCTTGCACATAACTCCTTGTTGTGATGATGCTTTTTGCTCGGCCATTTAAGTATTTTTACAAATAATGATTTATTGTAAATACTTATTATAGCATTTCTTTTTCTTTAGTTCTTATTTTATAAAATGCTCAAATTTCTTAGATCATGCAGAAATAACGCAGATTTTTTTTGCGTGTGCGTGCAATGGTTTTAAATAAATTTCTATAGATTATCATTATAGAAATATTTTTTACAAAATATTCCACCCCCTTAGATTAATCGTAATCAACTTTTTTTGAATAAATTCCTCGTTTATCTAAACAGTCATCATTAAAGTATCTTTGAAATTGTTTTTTAATAAATTTTGCGTGTTCTTTTGATAAAACTTCTAGTTGGTAATATGTTGAAATCAACAATAATGGACACTTAAAATATTAGTCTACATTATTGGCTTTTCCGATTGCCTGATTCTCTGTGAAAAACTTCGTTATTCTGACCGTTTATTGCGTTGTTTTAAGAGCGGTGTTTCTCATTACTTCCTTATTTGCATAGAAATATATTATCGAAATAAATAATTTAAAAAATAATAAAAAGTTATCAATGTCTAATTAAGACAAAAATGGCTTATAAAGTTATTTGTTTTAGTTTTTATCATGGTCTTTATTTTCCACTCATCAATGATCCTAATTTTCATAATAATTTTTAATATCTGTTTAAACTATTTTGTAATTAAGTCAGAGATTTAATCTTTTTTGTGCAATAGCGCCTTTCGTTCCTGTATTAAGATTGAAAAATAGCAAAATTTCCTTGAAATTGTCTGTCCTTTTTGATTTTGTTTGTTATTAAATAAATAAATATATTTTTATAAGCTACAATAAAATCAGCAGATCTAATTCGTGCTTCGACTCCTTAAAAACAAAATATCAATTTATTAAAGCCTCTCGCACGCCAGATTATTATTGCCAAAGTGATAGCAGTGATAAATTTTGTGTAGTTGATCAATTTTTTTAGTTTATTTATTTGTTGTCTTTTTAAGTGTTTATTTTTGACACAATTTTTGCACATTACAGAATTACTAATGCTCTTATTTATTCATTGAATAAATAAATCTTCGCTTACTTATTTCTTAATTGTGAGAGGTCGCTTGTGAGGTAAGCTTGGTTGGTTGCTCATGACCTAATTTTTAATGTCATGTAAGATTTTTTGTTAATAGGATAAAGGTGTTTTCCGTCTCCTTATTGAAAACAAGTTAATTAAATTTATACAAATTTAAATGATTAAAAAATTCTTTTTTCAGGAGATGTTTTTATCTACATTCTTATGCTGTTGTTTACTTAAAGTATTATTGAACATCTAATATAGTTGTCTTTTTATTTGGATTAATTGTTTATAACATTGTATTGGAAAATGAAGAATTGTTAATTGAACAAATACATCTTGCAATATATATTGTTTTAAATACGAAATTGCTTTGTCAATGGTGCAACCATTCTCTGTAAACTTTAAATATTGTTTGATCTTAGAAGGCAAATTATTGATTTTTAATTGGCAAATATTGTTTCTTATCTAATTAATTCATTCTTGATATTTGCCATGAATACTGCCATGACTTTGCAAAATATTCGTTGTTCCCCTTTTAAGAGATTATTGGTATATTTCGTTATTTGCATAAACGGTAACTTTAAATAAATTTATTTGAGTTTAATTTTCTATTTGCTTACGCCAAAATTGATTTGGAGAAAAAAATTAAATATTTAGGTTGCGTTATGTGGTCTGAAATAATAATTTTTTTTCATTTTTAATTCTTCGAATTGGGGGCTTTTACAATTTTCATATAATTTTTTATATCTTTAATTTTTATTATTCTTTTCTAACTTGTTTTAATTCAAAAGTTTATTTATGAAATTGTTTTTACATTTACTATTTTGAGACATTTTTAACGTTAAATACAAAAGAAAAGATTTTCATGCATTTAGGATAAAAACTCAACTACTAAAATTATATTCAATTTTTAACTTTGATATATAGATACTCGATTGTCTTTATCTTAAGTGCCACTTTCGCGCTCTTGCTAGAATCTTGTTGACAGTTTTGCCAGCCAGCTTAAATACCACGAACGATGTCTGCAAATCCTCTTTTAGCATGATAAACTTTTAACAACTTACTTTGCGTAACAATTTAAATGGCAATTTTCAAAAGTTTTTATAATTGTAAATCTGCGTATACATCTGTGAGTTCAATTCCATATTTCTTACCCATGCAGGTGTGATGCGGGTTTTCTTCGAAAATTTGTCGCGGCTTGTATGCATGAAATTGGGGTACCAGTGCCAAATAAATGCTGCCCGTCTTATTTCCAGCTACTATTTCGGACGTATTTTTTCTCTAAAAGCAATAATTAATTTATTTGATATTATATTATTAACATTTTTAATTGTTTTGTACGTCAGATTTTGCCGAATTAAAATGCTCACGTTAATCTTCATGATCGATGAAGTATTGCTTATTTCTCGAATAAACACTAACTTATTTAGTTGACGCTGCTGTTTAGAATGTGCAGATTTACTTTTCCATTCGAAGTGATTAATTTATATATTATTATTTTTTATCTTTTAGTGTAAATTCTTTTTGCCAGAATTTATTCATGCTATTGATGACTTATTGTTTCGGTAATGATGGGTTTTAAATTGTACAAACAAAATTTTGTTTTTGAGTAAGATTAATTGTAAATTATTTTTTGTTATTTAAATAATAGTTTTGCCTTATTAGTTTTGTTTTTTCGAAATTTATTTATATCTTTTTATTTAGTATTTTCAAATGATTTTTGAGCCAATTTATTTCAAGATTGAAAAAACAATTGCCTGATTAAAAAAAACAATTTATTCTCTTCAAAACTATATATTTGTTATAAGAATATCGAATTTTGGATAAATTTATGGTTTTTTAAATTAATTAAGTATTTCAATGTCATTTCAGCAGAATTAGATAAAAATTTTTAGTTCATACCTATGCTTTATAAGTTTTCTTTTTAGATATGTGTATTTAATTTGGTCTGGCTTAAAACTTTTATTCTTATGGAAATAATGAACATTAAAGTTTAAAAATATCTTTTAATAAATGTTTATTTAGGTCTCAAAATGATAATTTTTTTTTATTAAAAAACGCTTTAATTTTAATTTTCAAAGTCATTTTTTGTCAATTTCTTTGTATGAATTCTGAAGCAAACTTTCTTAAACGAACAAAGGCTAATCACAATTCTTTTAAATTGCAATTTCGGCAATTTTATATGCAGTAAGTTTTAAATGTTATAATCAAAAATGAATGTGATGTTTCGGTCTGACATTGACTGGTTCTTTTAAATTGTCGGCCAACCATTTTTTGCGGAAATTTTCAGTGGGTACATTTTATTTTCTTGTCAACTGGACATTTTCAATCTTTTTTGCTAGCCGGCCCCAGTTTTAAAATTTTTGTATTTCTCTATCTGCGTTTTAACATAAAATTATACATTCTTTGTTATTTTAAAATAAAATCGTTTTTTGACCACCTTTGATACTTAGACATTCGTGCTTATGGGACCGGGACCATTTTAGTCCCGGTCAAAAAACCGGGAAACCGGGTCTATTCTGGTGGAGTCCCGGTCGAAAATTCGGTACCGGGATTAGTCCCGGTTCCGTTTAACCCTAATTATAAGAGAACACAAAATTATATATTGTTTGTGATTTTAAAATAAAATCGTTTTTTCATCACTTTTGATCCATATACATTTCGTGCTTACTCTGGTTTCGCACAAAGAAGCAAGCCATTTAGATGATTTTCGCATTTTGTAATCCTTGATAAATTTAATCAAATTTCTAAAGATTTACAGTTATATTAAAAATTTGTCATTAGTGATATGGCAAAATACCTTTATCACAACTTGGGTTTCCGCCCAGCACAGTTGTAATAAGTGTCTTGGTGTATTCTTTATTGGAATACTATTCCAATTAGTTTAATTTTGAATTGCATAGGGAATTATAAATTAATTTTTTTTTATGCAGCTTCTTCTTTTGCTTTTGGTCGAATTCGAATGGTTGGCACATTGAAAATGTATTTATGTATTCTCTTTAAGTGGAGGAAAATTTTTATCTTATAATTCCTTCTTTCTTCAATGGCACAGATTTGATTATAAAATAAACGCTAAAAAAGGTCAATAATATAATTTAGTCCACATTTCACAGGTTTGATGATTTAAATGGGTGTCATATGCGATAGCTTTGTCTCTGTCTTTTTATTAGATTTAAATAAATTTGTGATTTCTGGTTTATAATAATCACTCACTTCTCGTTCTTATTAATTTTGACTTTCGAAAAATGAACGCAATTTTAATTCAATCTGTATAATTATCTAATTCTAATTGTTTATGGTAACCATGGTGATGATGTATGTTTACATTTTGTTAAATTTCCTTTTATATAATTCTAAATATTTTTGGATCTAAAATTGTTATATGTGTTTTTTTGTAATCATGAGAGCTCAAATCGGCCTTATTCTTTTCTGCAAAAACATCTTGTTGCAGCCAGCTATTGTAACTGGATAATTGTAAGTGTTTGAAAAAAACAATTTATACACAATTTTTTTTCTTTTTTTGTACTTTGATAATAATGTAGAATTTTTTTAAATTATAGATTGTTTAACAGATGCTTGAAATATTGGGTATATAATTTGATGTCATTATCTATATGTTTTAAGAATTTAAAATATGTTTTTTTGTGCCAATGGACGCGAATATATTTAATTTTTATCGGCGTATCTCAAAGTCTCTAAAAATATGTGATATGTATAATTCTAATTTTCCGGGGTTATTTTTTTTACAATTACAATGTTAATTTTTTATGGTTCATACAATAATTTTATTCCTTTTTCGAATTTATCACGAAGGCCAAAAAATGATGCAAATAAAAAAATTTTTTCTTTGATTTATGTTTATTGTCTTAAAATTGTCATTTCTCATATTAGTTAGCATTATGTTCTTTTATACTTGAATGAAAAAACATGCAAAATATCTATCTTTAGTTATTTTATTATAAATATTCCTTATAAAATTGTCATACTAATTTTAAAAAATTCTATGCGTATTTTCATTGTTCTATTGTGAGTCATATATGACTGTAGAAAGTCTATTGATATCCAGTTTTTATACCATAAATATGTAAATATATTAATGAGTATTTTAATCACTCCTCTTGTTTACATTAAACTTTGGACTTTTTTAAATGTTTTTTAAAGGTTTGCAAAAGATGTCATTTAATATAAATGGATATAACGAGGTAATTGCACTGTCTTTTTGGGCAGTTTTAGTCGATACATTTTTATATAAATGAGAACTGGGTCTTAGTCTGAATTAAATGCTAAAATTAATTATCAAAATTTTTTATATGGTTTTTATTGGTCTTATAAAGTCGTTTATAATAAACTATTGAAATAAATCATTTTCATTGTTTTTGTCGGTCTAATTGACAATGTTTAATCATTTTTTTGAATTTGTAATTTGTAATATTTATTTTTTTCCATGCTATTCCTCAATTTACACAAGAAAATTCAATTTGGAAATAAAATGAATATACTAAAAATTGTTTTAAAAAACAATTTTTCAAAAGAATTTCTTCAAATGATAAAATAGAAAAAAGCAAATGCGGTAAAATGAGAGAGCACTCAACACTTTATTAGAACCTTTCTAAAGTCAAAGGTAACTACATAATTAATATTAAAAAAATGAACAAATAAACAAAATCATAAACACAATAACCTTTAATGTAATAATTAAATTTAGCTTAACACCTTTATAAACTTTTTCATTAATTATGATCGATGACAGAATAATCGCAGTTTTTGATTAAGTAATACCATTTACAACATCATATTAATTAATAATATTCACCAAAGATAAAACCTTTAATCCAATGCCAAATTGATTTCTAATTCAATACATTCGAAAAACCCTCCGATCGGCAGTTACGGAGTTTTGTCAATTTGATTATTGGATATTGCGGAATTATTTTTGCAGTCTGTTATCATGTTACTCTTGGATTTCTAAGCTAATATATCATGAAAAATTTTATTTTTTAAACAAGGACCATTTCTTGGAGTAATTGAATGCTGTAATGTTAACTAGTTGTGTAAGTGATAAACACAATTATAACAGTTTCATAATTAAGACGCATTTTTAGAAGAAAATTCCATTATATAATAAAATAATCGTATTAAAAAAATAATGTTTTTCGCCGCCTTGTGGCTCAACGGGACCGGGACTTTTTATAAAAACGGGGACCAGGATCAATTGAGTCCCGGTAGAGAATTCTCGCATGGTCATCGAATTGGATACCATGCGAAAAGACGCATAAGACAACCAATTCCGCCATATGCAGTCTTTGGCCACCACTGAAAAACATTTTCTTTTCTTTATGACATCGTAGTGGCCGTTTGACAAAAATAGTGTCACACAGAATTGGCGCACATCGGGCCTAGCATGATGCCATGGGCAGCTTCTCTGTTCGGTCTTCAAACAAAACAGTGCGATACATTCCCGGAAAGGCTTGGTCCTGAAAGCAAATTTAATGTCAGTGAACAAAGTTTAGTTTACCCAGTGCTGTTGAACACTCTAAAGATGTGGGAGCCCGTACGCTTCTTGATTAAGCTCATCAATGCCGGCGTCACCCATCAACACCATTACTGCGGCTCTCATACGCTCCCGACTGGACAACAGCCGGCTAAGAGCTCCGTGATTTAATTGGTTCATTATGAATTTTTAAATAATGTTTGAACGCTATGACCGAACTTATTTTATACCCTAATAGATACTTTTTGTGTCAACACAAAATAACGCTTGGAATTAGTTTAGTTGATACGAGCGCTTCGCTCTTTTAAGGCTTTTTCTGCGCCTCGAAAGATAAGAATTAAAAACATAAAACACTCGTTTGGTATTGTGAAAAAGCTCTAAATGTTCCATAAACATGGCAGAAGCCAATAAATTGAAATGGTATTATTTTTTAATGTTCGAATTCGGTTCAGTATTCGTCATTAACTAAAACAATTGCCAGGTTGTGATCACCAACCGACCCAAAAAAAGACAGAATTTTCCCTCTTTTGAAACCCATAAAAATAAAAAATAATGTCATTTTAATCTGGGGACACTGATCACAAAAAAATTGCTATGCCTAAGTTCAGCAAAAATTCGTCAAAAAAAAATCTAAATTCAATCACTAACGAAAATATATAGGTTTTTTAACGGGGGATGAGTTGCATACGATCGTCATTGTAAACATTGTTAAAAATTTAAATTTTGTAATTTTTGAGCACCCCCTAAGATAAAATCCCTTTGAAATATTCCGTAATATAGACACCCTAGGGATTTTATTTTAGGAATTTACAATTGAATGCAAGAAACACCTACTCCATATACCAAAATAACATTTTCACCAAGAATTACTCTCTTACCAAAGGGGACCCAGAAAACCCGTAAAAACGTTTTTAAAAATTTCGGATTATTGACCTCAATTGAATAGGGTTTAATTTCAATACTTAGAATAAAAAAATTGTGCTTTTGTTGGGTACTTTTCTCTACTATGGTTCCGCTTTTTTCGTAACTTATTTTAGAATTTTTTCTAGAGGTTCAAAACTGTTACTGAAATTAGTCATTGGAGTTCAAAATTTGTCGAAAGTTTGATGGATGGTGTTTTCTCTAAGTATTTCTTTTATAAGTTAAAAAGACGCTCATCATGAATCTGAACTCTTGGGACCATAATTCGAACAAAAAAAAGAGTAATAAATGAAATACTTTTGTAAGCTTTCATTTAACCTGTAAAGCTTTAAACTCATTTAAAATTACGTAATCTGCAATCTCATAAATTTTTTTAGGAAGTTTTAAAGTCTAAAAACTAATTTATATTTTTATAAAAAATTGGTCAGGGTTTCAAAATATTAAAATATGGTTCAGATAAATAACAACATTCATAATTTTTGAGAGGGGATTAACATGGAAGCAAAAGTATTGATTCCTTAAGGTGTATTTTCATTAAAAAATTTTTAAAAGTTCAAAAATATTGAAATATTTATTTACACTCTCTTCATTTTGTTGTTTGCTATTATTCACTGAAATTAATCTTCTTCGTTTTTTTCATTTTATTTTGTTTTCTTATTTCTCTTTTATTTTCCTTTAACAAATTGTCGGCGTTGGTCGCCGCTTCGCGGCTCCCAACGCCGACTCTCACACATCCTCAAACTCTACTCTTTCTTTCTTTTTGTTGTGTCTGACCTCTTCAAAAAAATCAAAATGCCAAAATATGCAACATGCCACACCTTATTCAACTGAACGCTAAATTGTTTGTCTCGGTTAGTATATAGGGTATGATAACAAATCTTTGAAGACATTGTTAAATTCTCCCGTCGTTTTATTTACCTGACTAAAATTTTCTTCAATTATATAATTTATTATTTGTGCTTTTTAAACTTTTTTGCTTAAATGCCATTGATGATTTCAATTTGCGGTATATAAGTTTCTTGCATTATATTGGTTTTTCGTAATCTTTCGATGGATGATTAAGATTAAATACATAATTTTATGATCTTATTTTGATTTATTGTTAATTGGACGATGCACTAAAGATTTATTTATTTAGAAGTTGTTAAAGAATGTATTTTTCTATAATCTTATTTTCTTTAATTTTTAGGCTAAATAAATTCTTTGTTTTATATATCTGTTTGTAAATTTAAAGCGGTGGTGATGAGCATGATGAGTTTTTTTCTGCTTGCTGATTTAGATAAACAACAAATGGTCGGTTTGTCCCCTTTGAAATCCACATGCATCAGTTGTGCTGGATTTATATACGCTCATCATTATATAAAGTTTGTCGGTTTGATTTAGATCACTCTCGGATATATAATGTTCACCCAACTTTGTCCCCACCTCACTCTTAGTTGGATCGGGATCCCTACTCCCCCCTCCCCTTCTCCGTCTCGAATCGAATTAATGTTAGAGAACGCCCAAATAAGAAGTTATTTAAATTATTAGAATTAAAAATAGGAATGGAAGATCGATTGAAGTTATTTAAAAATAATAACAGAAGGCAAAATGCGAAGAGTTGAATTTAAAAATAAGATGTGAATGAACGGTTCTGGCCGGTTAAAAAGATTAAACGGCAATTTCGAAGAACAGCGACGAAAGAGACGGCATTTTCAGAGAACAATGCCGATGAGACAAAATAAATTTTTTGCTTAAGGAACGATCCGAAATGAAAATAAATCAAACATCAACATAAGAGCGGATGCTTTTCCCGTAATGAATGTGTTAAAAAAAGATCAATTACGCCGAAATTTGGCTGACGACAAACAGCCCTGGCCAGGCCGTATTATTAGAGGGGCTAATGGAACGAAGAAAGAATGGCAAAAGGGCAAATAAATAAAATAAAGTGGATACCAAGAAGCAAGTAAAAAGGCAACTTTCGTAAAAACAAAGTAATTAATTAGTGATCACAAGTGATCGGGAAGCCGACACATATAGGAAGAGACAACTGTTGAAAAATGGAGTTCCTAGGCAAAAAATTGACTTTACACACATTCATTTCTCGTATCAAAAGAATTTTTTTGATCGGATTGGATTTTTATTTTATTAAGCCATTATATAGTAAGGGTATTTATAAAATCGATCTTTACAGCACTCAAAACTTGAAAATAATCGAATAAACAAATTGCTTTAACCAAGTCGTAAATCAGTGTCGATTGAGTCTGTGCCGATATTTTCAACTTGTATTTTTGTATGTTGGTGTTAAATTGAGTTATTAATCTTTTAAGATTACATTAGTTATCGTCAATTCACTTAATTGTAATTTGTGCAAATTTTAATTTTTTTAACACTTGCATGCTGAGAAAAATATTTATTAGTGAAGCATAAAAAACAATCACCTACATATATGTAAAAAGATTATTACTTAAAACAAAACTTTTTAAATAAATCTGCTGCGAAACTACTAATTAATTCTAATTATAAATATAAGCTCGCGACATTGAGGACTATGGTCAGCAGCAATTGTGAATGGAGTGTTGTATTTCCATTTTAGTAGAAAATTAATTTTATAATTTATAATTATTTACATTTATTTTGCATTTGAATAAAAATGATTTTTTAAATAAAAAATATACATAACTTAAATTAACTTTAATTTTTCAAATAATTTTTTATAATTACCTTTATTTTTGTATTTTTTAAAATAATTTTTAACAGATTTTAATAAAGATACAATTTTTTAATTTTGTCAACACTCAAATGTTTAGTTGTACGTCTCCCATTCCTTCTGAAGTCAATAAAATGAGGTCGGGTTGACCAGTAACACATTTTTATTTGGTATATTCTGACGATCAATTTTTGGATTGCGTCTCGAATTATATTTGGTTATGTCCATAAGCACTTCAAATTAAAGGTTGGTTTATGCTTTATTTTTATAAAAATTTATTCTTTTTAATTAATTTTTGTTTTTATTCTATTTGATAAAATTCCGTCCGTTAAAAATTCAAGTGCATTTGATGTCGTGCAATGATTAGGTGTGAGCCTTTCCAATTTTTTAATTTTCTTAATTTTTTAGTTTTTTTAAATAACAAATATTATGGTTTAAAACAAGCATAAGAATTTTGTCAACTGGACCATATGTTTCGAACATCTTATACTTTGCAAGTTTTTTTCTTTTGTATGACACAAAGTCTTTTAAAATCAAAAAATAATTAATTTATTAAATACATTCAGTTTTACTTTAATTTCTATATTTTTTGTTATTTACTACAAAAGTATTGTATGAACGCTGATAATGATTTTTTTGTAAATAAATTTAATTCATAATATTAGTGTTCTATTCATCAGAAATGTGTGTTTTTTAGTTTATTTTACTTAATCTAGTTCGAGCATTCTCTTTTGAGATTTAGTAGTGTAAGCAATCGACGATTATAAAAGTTTTACATTGTCTCGTTTTTAAACCTATTTTTTATTATTTAAAAAAAGAATTAATGGTTGTATTTCATAAATACTTTTTGTCATCTTAATAACAATTTATTTAGCTTTGTTTTGTAATTGTTTTACGCCAAGTAAAATTTCTTTTCTTCAAAGATAATAATAATGAAATTAATTTTTTCATCTTAGTTAAAATATTATTAAATACATTTGTCTATTTTATATTATTGCATATTTATCGCGTATTTTCAAAGCCAGCTGCTTATATTTTGAAAGATAACTGGCGCAACGAAGTATGGGATTAAAGTGGCACATTAGTTTTAGGAAGCACTCCATTATTGGTAATTTAATTTTAATATATTATTTAAAAGCTTAATATTAATTTTGGATAAACTGATTCTTTATTTTTGATTGCCTGCAATAAGACACAATGTTTAAAAAAAAGGACACTTTAATTGATTTATTGAAATTTCCACAACATTTGAACCAGTACAAATTGTCCTTGAACCGTTACCGAAATCTAGTTACGACACCTCAAATGTGTGCAGTTTTTCCGATTCACTGAGAATTGTGTAATTTGTTCTATAACAATAATTTAATGTGGATGAATATTTTTAAAGTTGTTCATTGACCATGATTTTAGGTATTTCCATCAGCCCAATTTTTCAAAAATATTGACAACTATTTCTATTTTAATTTAACTTCAATGAAAAAATTTGCCTCATTGATTTTTGTAATTCAAAATTTTAATTAAGTTAATAAGAATATTATTTATTCATTGTGTTTATATTTATCATTGCTTATCGAACCAAGTCTATTAGAAAAATTCAATAAGTACATATGTTGCGACAAAAGTTCATAAATAATTTTTTTATACTTAGAAATTTGCCTATATTAATTTATTGCCATTTAAATTTTTCGCGTTCTTACACATGTTCAAATAACAAGCTTTAAGATTCTGTTTACATTGCAAAAATTCTCTAATTATACGTTACAATATTTTTCTAAATATAATTTTAGCCCGCAATATTAATTTAAATTATCGGTTTAATTATTGAATTTTTATTACAAAAACCTTTTTGCTTGAAATTTTTAGCCTTTTTGTTGTTTATGATCATAACAATTTCTGCCAAGCACAATAATGTCCATTGTGAATGAATCTTCTGGTTTTCAGTTTTCTAACTTTTTATTTATAACGGTTTTGTATACGTCTCATCTTTCTCATGTAGAATTCTTATTTAGATAAAAAATTTTAAGATTTTTTTCCAAATTAGATTTTTTATTTCAATTTGTTTCATTTAAATAATAGGCATTAATTTTCTTATTCGATATCAAACTGAAACGCTTTTGTCTGTCTTTGTTATTAAAATTTTCCTTAATGAGTGGAAATTTTTGGTAAGAATTTAATAACACAGTTTGGGTTGCTTATGTCAAAAATATGGCTCGGTT
>JAKKIK010001100.1:0-19271 GCA_024500135.1 Heterodera carotae | reverse complement strand
ATTTTTGTGGGGGCAATATAGTTTAACATCATCAGCGTACAATTTAATTTTGACCCCTTCAGGTATACGCTTAGGGAGATCATTGACAAATATTAAAAACAATAAAGGTCCCAGTACACTTCCTTGTGGGACTCCCGTATATGTTGGAAAATATTCTGAGAAAGTGTCATTTATTTTGACCCTAAATGTTCTTTCTTTTAGGAAATTTTCGATAAATTTATACACTTTTCCAGCTATTCCAGTGTTGGCTATTTTCTTTAAAAGCAAATCGATCGGAACTGAATCAAAGGCCTTCATAAAGTCTATATATATTACATCAATGCTTTGATTTTCTTCTAAAGCTTCAAAAATATCATTAAATACCGTCAATAATTGCGTATTGGTCGACCTTTGACTCAGAAATCCATATTGCTCGGGATCAAAAAAATTATTTTTACGAAGATATTTTGTAATTTGAGACACTAAGATTCTTTCGAAAACGCGGCAAAGTGTACAGGTGATCGAAATAGGTCTATAATTTTCAGAGTTTGTCCTTTCAGCCTTTTTATGAACTGGTATAATAAAGGATTCCCTCCAGATATTAGGAACTGTTTTTGAATCCAAAATTGTGCGAAATAATTCAGTTATAATTGGGGCCAACATTTCTGAGCATTTTTTCAATAGAATATAAGGTACCCTATCTGGCGAACTCGAGTTTTTGTTTGGTAATTTCTTAAGCATCCCAAAAACTAACATGAAATCAAAATCAATATCATTGAGAGGGACCTGTGAAATCCTGTTAGGGGAAAATTGGCCATAGGTTGAAGATTTGCAAGTGAACAAGTTTTGAAATTGTAATCCAAAAAGATCACATTTTTCTTTATCTGTTAAATATAATTTTCCATTTTGGTCTATAAGGGTAGGGATTGAATGATCGGCTCCGATTTTATTGCGGACAAATTTGTAGAAAAAATTTCTGCCTTTCTCTATGGCCAATCTTTCCTTTTCTTCATAAAATCTTTTTAACTGTGCTTTCAGATTTTTACAAATAATTTTGTATTCAAGTTTACTGCCAAGGTCTGCGGGGGATTTTCCGATCGATTTATGCAATTGGAGTTTTAGCCTGGTTAAAGTCCTTATATTCGGTGGATATTGATTTCTTAATATCTGATTTAATGGCTTCATAGGAACCCATTTATCAAACAACTCCATTAATTTGTTAGTAAAAAGTGCATATTTATCATTAGTAGTAAAAACATAAGCCAGACAGGCCTGCCATTTGAAATATGCAACTGATGCACTGAATTTTTCTAAATTATTTTTCTTAAAATCCCTAATTTTCAATTTTGGTATTTTATTGCGCATAATTTTGGTGAGGATATTAAAGAAAATCATTTGGTGATCTGAATTGGAAAAGGTTTCACGATTCTGAACGTTTTCAACCAGGTGTTTTGGACAAGAAAAAATTAAATCCAAAATAGATTGATCCCTGGTGGCGCATGAAACATGTTGGTATAAATTGTTGGAAAAACTAAAATCTTGAATTATGATGGCATACTGATCATTATTGGTTTCAAAATTCTTCCAATCAGCTTTTGGGATATTAAAATCCCCACATATAATTGATTTTTTTCCAACATAACTTGAAAGGAATTTAAATAGTTTTTTTGTGTTTGGCAAGGAGCAGTTCGGTGGCCTATATACACAGATAAGAATTAAAGTCTGCTCTGAAAGTAATTTCAGGATGATATATTCACATTGAAATTGTGTTTCGTTTCTAATTATCTGAAAACTTATCCCTTTTTGGACCAATATTGCAACACCACCGCCCTTTGATTTACCTCTATTTGCAACTATTGGGCTATATAAACCATTTCCTGTTAAATCCGATAAAATAAGTTTTTTATTATTTAACCATGTTTCCGTTATACAGGCGATTTTTGGCCTTGACTGTTCTAAGAGAAAGTTTAATTCTGATGTTTTATTGACAATGGATCTGGCATTAAGGAGAATACATTCTATAATGTCGGTTTTTTGTTGTTTGTCCTGCGTTTCCTATGTCCTAAATGGCTTTGGGTTAGGGAGTTCCTTAATGCTAAGACCATTTTGAAAAATCCTACCTTTAGTTTACGGGTCATAGTTCGAGACCCAGTGGGAACAGATACCTTATCCTAGCAGAAAAATGCTCATCCACGTTGATTCATCGTCTAGTCAACAAAACCCGGAAGTATCTCCAACCCTAAAAATTTTCTTCAGAGTTTGGCGATCTGTCCAACGGATGCATCACTATCGGCCCGCATTTCAATCCGACAAACAAAAAGCACGGCGGACCATTGGTAATTTCAGAGCCTTTCAGTTAAATGGCGAGTAAGCATTACTGACCAGGGTTACACCAAATTTCGTTTCGTTTTCGTTGTCCCCTTTTTTCGGCATTCTTTTCGTTTTTGTCAAATAGTTTCTCCCTCAATATGTGGTCTGGTTTCCTGCGTGTTGATTTGCATGACTTTTTGATCATTTTTATGACAGTTAAATTTAAATTTGTAAAATTTTTTGAAGGCTTATTTAGGAAATTTAAATAAAATCAGGACGAGACACGACACGTTGGCGACCTCGGCAATGTCCATGCCGGAGAGGATGGAGTTGCCAAATTCGAAGTTTCGGACAAATTGATTTCGCTTTTCGGCACCTACAACATCATCGGCCGTGCACTCATGGTTCACGAATTCGAGGACGATTTGGGTACATTTTTGGTTTCGGGGGGGGGGGGGGGAATAGAGAAAAATTGAAAAATATTGATCACATTGCCCAGCAGAGCCAAAATCGCATAAAAGCATTCTTACATGGTTTCTTAAGTGCTAAAAACGATTATGCAATCAAAAAAAAAACGATTGGGAGAAGCATTTAAAAATGGGTAAGAAATGACCCAAACCCAGCCCAAACACATTCAGATTCAAAGGTATCAATTATGGTTCAACGGGACCGGGCCTTTTCACAAAAACCGGGACCGGGCCTTTCCGGGCCCAGAAAAACCGGGACCGGGCCTTTTCACAAAAACCGGGACTAAACCGGGACTAACTTGAAGCGAAATTTTTTTGAAAAAAATTGATCAGATTTTGTTAAAAAATCCTATTTTTAATTAAAAAAATCGCATTTTGTCTTAAATCAATTTAAAAATGACCAGCAGAGAAAAATCCTAAGCAAATTGGGTTATAAAAATGGCCCATAGATCCTCAATGAATTCTAATTTAAAATTAAATTATATACGGAGTTATTTTCACCCCAAAATAATTTAAAAAATCGAAAAGATATCAGAGAAATTTAATATTTATTTCCCTGCACAAATAATTGTAGGTAAAGTCATAAAAGAACCCACACCAACCATATCATCGAAACATACAACACAAAAACTCAACCAACGACAATTCATTTCGGCTGGCGGAATTATTATTTAAATATTCCCTTTTCCCCCACTTTCCCTCTCAACTTTTGCACTCAAATCCCCATTCTTACCAGTGCATGTTTAGTCCCGGTTAGTCCCTGTCCCGCCGGGACCGGAACGACCGGGACCGGGACTTGAATTTTTTTGAAAACCGAGACCGGGACCTGAAAAAACCGGGATTTCCCGCCCGGTCCCGGTCCCGTTGAACCCTAGTATCAATGCTCCGTCTTCGCATGCTCCTTTTTGCGTGTAATTCTGTTATTACGTTGTCTCTGACTGCTGTTTTGATCATTGGTAATGAAAAGCTCATTTTTCACTGGTACTCAATTTGCCAGTGTTCAGATAGCTTCGGACCAAGTTGAGTCTGATCTAGATCGACTTGTCTCGTCGAGAGCTATCGATTTATAACATATTTGTCAGGAAATGAATGGGTTTGGGCTGGGTTTTGGTCATTTATATTACTCATTTTTCACGACTTTCACCGGTTTAAAAACATGTTTAAATGCTTTTACCAATCGTTTTTTTGAGTTTTTAGCACCTAAGAAACCATATTAAAAGGGTTTTATGCGATTTTGGCTCTGGGCAATCCATATGATCAATAGTTAACGAAAATTTTTTTGCCTTTGCTGGGGAAAAAAGCAAATTTTTCCCTTTTTTAGTTTTCGCCCCCCCCCCCTCTCCCCTCCCCTTGTTACGGCCTAGTCCACCGATTAACAACATAAATTCCAGGCCGCGGTGTCGGCAGCGCAAAGAAGGAGAGCAAGAAGACCGGCAACGCGGGCGCCCGCTTGGCCTGGGGTGTGATTGGACTTGCACAGCCTCGGGTGAAGGCAATGCTTCATAAATTCCCAAAATTCAAACCCCCTTTTCAAGAAAGTGCCGCCGACGGATGTGTTGGCCACCCCGCGGCCACGCGACAAAAGGGGTCGCTTTATTAAGAAAAATTAATTTTTAATTTTTTAATATTTTGTAATATTTTTGACAAATTTCTATTTTGTTAAATTTTGTAATATATTTGATAATGCTTAAACTTTATTTTTACATTTCTCATTCGAAAACGCCAAACCTTGAGTTTTAAAAATTCTGTTCATTGTCCTTTTTTCTAATAATTTAAATCCCAAAAAAAACCCCACTCGAGGGCAATGGTGGTGAAACACGTTATTTTGGTTGGGAAAAGACATCATTTGTCGCTCTCAAAAGTTAATCATCTGTCAGCAGCGAAGGTGCCCAATTTGGGTGAAAGAAATATGCATGCACACACAACGGCGGAGGAGTCAGCAGCAATGGGTGGAACCCGTTGGAAAATAAAAATGCGCTTTGTTGTTGTTCGCCCCGTTGGAAAGCCGGAGTTTTGTGTGTGCCTCGAGGCATGTTTTTTTTAACGATTTGCCTTGCGGGCGGAAAGCGCAATGCACAAAACACTCGTGGCGCACCATTTTCATCCCCTCCCCCCACGCTCTATGAAAACGGGAAAATGCACCAAGCAAAGCAGTGCAACATCCCCCATCATATAGCATTCATACATATTTGTATATAATCATAGTTAAGAGCAGCAAGAATCGCGCACATTAATATGTGTCTGCTTCGTTTTTTCATAGCACAAATTATTTAAATATTTTATTTATAATTCTTTTTTTTTGAAATATTGTCTCCGAAATTTTATAATTTTAACATAGGTCAATCTCTAATATGATTGAGCTGGAGAATCGGATCAAAGCATATCGCTTTGTTGCCTATTCGGCGGTGTGCTTTTCAGTGGTTGCGGTGCTCAGCGTTTGTGTTACGTTGCCCATGGTGTACAACTACGTACACCATGTGCGCCGTAGTATGAACAATGAAGTAAACTATTGTAAGGTATTGCGCGAATTCATTTCGTTAAAATTCATGGAGTCATTTATACATTACAATTTATTTCGCAGGGTTCCGCCAAGGACATTTGGTCCGAAGTGAATCAGTTACGCCATGTGCCAACCAGCGGCGCATCCGGCAACCGTACAGCGCGTCAGGCAGCCGGCTATGGCGAAGGAGTGCCTTCCACCGGCACTGGCGTCTCCGGTGGCCAACAAGCGGCGGCCAGCGGAGGCGGTTGCGAATCATGCTGCTTGCCAGGGCCACCAGGACCGGCGGGCACACCTGGCAAGCCTGGCCGTCCTGGAAAGCCAGGAGCACCCGGGCTACCCGGCAATCCGGGCAAGCCACCGTCTCAGCCGTGCGAGCCAGTGACGCCGGTTTGTGTTTGCAGGAATTAAAATTTAATTTTGTATTTTTTTTGTAGCCTCCATGCAAGCCATGTCCAGCAGGGCCCCCGGGACCGCCAGGGCCTCCAGGATCACCTGGAGATGCTGGTGGACCTGGTCAGCCCGGTCAACCCGGCCAAGATGCACCGCCCGGAGAGCCTGGCCCCAAGGGGCCTCCTGGTCCATCTGGCCAACCCGGACAGCCCGGTGCGCCTGGCGAGCCTGGACAACCTGCGCAATCACAGCCTATTGTTCCTGGACCGCCTGGAGAACCCGGTAATTGACGAATCACAAAGTTCCTATTTTGATGGTGCAACCAATACATTAGGTGATGCTGGACCACCTGGGCCTGCCGGACCCCCTGGCAATGCTGGACAGGACGGAGTGCCGGGCCAGCCTGGCCCAAAGGGGCCACCCGGACCGCCGGGACCACCGGGCAATGATGGCCAACCCGGTGCCCCTGGTCAATCTGGACAACCCGGTGGCCAGGGCGAGAAAGGCATTTGCCCTAAATATTGTGCCATCGACGGTGGCGTGTTCTTCGAGGATGGCACACGACGTCGTTGAAGAAAATCTTCGTAATTTAAAGAAAGTGTTATACAATTGCACGAGTGGAAATTTGAATAAAATTTAAGATTTGAGACATTTATTTTGAATGCGCAATTTTACAATATTCATTTGAAAGTATAGGTATATGACTTTCAAAACAAAAAGAAAATCAATAATATTTGGAAATTATATACTACATATTCAGAAATAATTTGGAGTTCTCCTATGAGACTGTTTGATTGTTCAAGAGTCTCAAAACAAATAAGGCGTGTCCCAATAGCCGGTGCCCACTGACACTCCGCCCTCATTTACGGTTGCCATCTTTGTGCGCATGATGTGACCCTTTTGCACATTCCTTTTCACGCTCTTATCATTGCTATTGCCAAAAGCATAGCCAATGATGCTCAGTTCCGTGCTTATTTCGTCATAATTGTATGGCGTAAAAGGGCGCACCATGTAGTTCTAGGATTTAAAATTTGTAAGAGAATTCAGTGTTTTCGCAAAGCGTTGGTTCGCGCTTTCATACTTTTAACAATGGTACAGTATTTGTTAACTGAACCCTGCACCTATAGATATACCGGATGCCGGAAAAGGTCTAAAACTCTATACATTTTTATTAAATTGTAAATAGTCCGGAAATTCGGAATCCGATCAGCCCCCCCCCCCGAAATGAAAAAAATTTGCCTTTTCCCAGTAAAAGAGAAAATTTTTCCCAATCTCCCCCCCCCGCCGCCCCGAAAAAACCAAAAATTTGAAAAAAAATTTGAGAAAAAATTGCCGATTCCCCCCCCCACAAAATTTTTTTTGAATACGGGCTTAAATCTGATTACACCTCCGCTAGATGTTCTGATACACCATATTTGCATAAAATAATTATTTATTGCTCAAATGGATGAAATCTCCAAATAGGCGCGCCCGATACATTTTTGGCCAGTCTCCATCAGACGCCCAAAAAACCCCCAAATCTTCATAATATGTATTATATATATTTTTTAAGGCATCAAATAGTTTTCTTACATGAGCAACCATCGGATTCAGCTTTTCCATTAGAATATGTGCATTTTGTTCTTCGGGTGTAAAGCTCAACAATTTTTCCTTGACTTCGTTGCCCCAAATATTGTGCCCACCACCCTCACGATTTGGCTTAAGCACATATTTGTCCGGATTTTCAATTGCATCCTGTTCAAAAAATTATGCCCTATTTTTAATTTTTAAATATCCACTATTGTACATACTATACATATGTATAGCAGAATTACTTACCTGCACGGCTTTTTGACTTTGCTCATCTTTTGCATGCACCGCCCATAGGCCAGCAAATGTTTGCCGGATTGCATCCACTTTTTTGGCATTTTCTGGCTCCGGCAAAAAGCGTTCCAACATTCCGGGTTTTGTAAGAAGCTTAAATTAGTAAAAAAATTTAACATTATTTGAATTAGGTAATGTAAATATATTTTACTTGCTGTATTTTCTTTTGGTTTGCTAAGTCCTGTCCGACGGTTGGAACTTTCTTAATTTTAAAACTTTTAAAATTTTCAACATTACACTGCGGCTGCTTACAATAGCGGTGGAACGTTCAAATAAAAGCCGAACATCCCATTCCTCTGCTTTTGGCTTTGGTGATTCTGTTGCTATATATGTTACCGCAACTTTTTGTCCATATAGACGCAATGTGTGGTCCTCGGGATCAAGCGTTAAACTTAATTTATTTTGATTATAAATGCATAATTTTTGAATATATGGGTTGCACCCGATTTGAAAAAACACCCGATTTGAAACCATATCGTCGCGGGTACCCGATTTGAAACGAACATTGGTGAGTTCTGAGAAACATGGAGTAAGACATCTCAAACCCGAAACTAAGTAAGGGATTAGGTTCTATACCGAAATTTGAACAAGTATGTAAAATTTCAGGTTTCTATGTTCATATGAACATGTTCAAAACATTGAACAAACATTTAAGCTGGTTTCAAACTTCGAAAAATTTGTTGAATGTTTTTGACATGTTCGGATAGACATTGATTTTTACAGACTTGTTCGACAAGGGGTCTAAAATCATTTCCAGAAAACAATTAGAATTTCGGGTGTTTTGGACCCCATGTTTGGCAATGTTCGTCAGCCAATGTTCGTTTCAAATCGGGTACCCGATTAGAAATCGGGTAATTTTTCAAATCGGGTGCAACATATGCTTTATCAATTTCACAAAATTTTTGTTAAAACTCACTATCCCGCCTTCATCTGCTCAATACAAGCTATTAGAGAAATCCGAAGCACTTTTATTTTGTACGCTGACACTCGTTCAAGCAGGTATTCAATTAGCCTTTGGCCGAACCGGTTTAGGCTTGTTTTACTTGCCACAAACAAAAAGATGGCTTCTGGGTCCCCGAATTCCAACCTAAATTTATATGTAATGTATAAATTAATTTTTTTTATATTTTTCGACATTGATTGCCGTATTTGATGTCTTACAAATTAGAACCTCTCCGCCTAATTGTGCTACGACCCCTCTAATAGAGCCCCCCTTTAAGAGAACTAAAAAATCAAATCCCCGCCCTAAAACGTCTCCTTTTGTTATATTTTTTCAAAGGGGGCTCTATTTCAGGGAGGAGTATTTTTGAGTTTTTTTAACAAAAATATGATAAGAATTGAAGGTTTACAATTTCCAGTCAAAAGTACTTAAATTTAGTAATTTTTTGTCTCATATATAAAATTATTCATTTTTTTCGAAAAATCAGTTGATGCCTGCTTAGGTACATAGCAACAATAAATATTAGCATTCCCTAAAATAGCGTTGATTTTTTTAGGAAAACTCCAATTAAATTTTTTTATTGTAACAATGTTTTTAGAGGGGGGGGGCTTTATTTCAGGGGGCTGTAAGCATGGGCTTTATCTCGTAGGGCTCTAATTAAGGTGGGCTCTAATTTAGGAAGACACGGTTGTATGCGGTATTTTATTAAAACGTTTAAATATAATAAGAGAACGTACCAAGCCATGTATAATGCTTGGGCAATTGCTATGTCTCCCTCATTGTCAGGCATTTCTGCTTTTGATGGTTGAAGCCCAGCTTTTTGCATTGTTCGACGATGCAATTTTGTGAGAATGCGCGATTGATGAACACCTCCAAGCTGACCAATATTGAATTCAACCTACGGAATGAAAAAAAATTATTTGTTGTTCAAAATGCAGAAATTGACGGGAACGGGATCCCGACGGGCTTTTTCTGCACGATCCAAGCCGCTTTTTTGACCCATGTCATAGCTCGGTTTTAATCCTGGTCCCGGCCACTTTTGAAAACTGGTTCTCGATAATTTGGACGCTGGACTAACGTGATTTGGTATTGGTATTATTTTTTTAAGTTTTTCTCTATGTCTGAGAAAAATAATAGGAATTTGACTAACCTTCCGATTTTCCCAATATGTTTAAAAACTCCACTTTTGGCTTTCATCGAATAAGGCACTATTTTCTTCCTGACCCTCATAAAAATCAAAATTTGGAGCGAATTGCTCTGCTATGTTTGTGAGACCTAGGACCGAGTCTCGGTCAAGATTTTTAATTCCTTTCCATGCTAACCTGTTTTAGTTGATAATGGTTCCCATCATTTGTTTCAGCATCCCCCACAACATGACACATATAATCCTGTTAAGAATATTAGGCAATAAATTGCGTTTGGCAAATTTTTCTTTACTGATATTTTTTATAAAAATAATTCTAATTCTTACATTTCTAAATTTACATATTTTAGCAATAAATTTGCATTTAGTATTACGCTTGATTGAGACTGGTCCAGGACTTCCGAGACCAAGGAATTCCCATCCGCAGGTCCCGTTAAAAAAATTTGGTAATTTTAGTAATTTTAACCGGTACAATAAACCGAAAAGTCTAGTAAATTACCAATAATAAAGATTTTTTGTAAAATAAGTAACTACTTACTGATCGCCCTAATAGAAGCGTTTTCGGTTGCTTGATTCCCTCCGATAGAACAGTTTTCAAAATGTTTAAATAGTTTCGGACGTGTTCATTTGTTTTTGCGACTTCTTTATAATGTTCGATCAGAAACTCGAAGTCGTTCGAAATTCGAAAGTACAACAATGTGTAAGCCTAAAATTTATTTTTGATATACAATAGCAAGCCTAAACACAATCTACATTTATAGCCTCTTATTCTTAATAACTAGGGAATATACCGCAATTTCTGTATTAAAGCCCCCGGGGGCTCTATTTTTCAACCCTCCTGAAAAAGGGGGCTTTATTACAGGGGGGCTCTACCACAGAGGGGCTTTAAGGATTTACTATGCACAAAAATAGCAGATACATAAATTAGGTTATACTTATGTACATAAATATCAAAAAAAACGCGTAAACTATGGATGAATAAGCATCAAACTACATAAAACACTCATAAATATGCAGAAAAAAGCCCGAAAATTAGGTTGAAATATAAAATGATGATTGATAAATCACTATTCAAAAATTATTTCAAAATACTAGCTTTTTTAAAAATTATTTTTAGAGATGCATATTTGAATTTGGGATTAGGAAAACTTGTTAAAAAATGAAAAAACTCTTTCAGGGTGGCCTTTTTTTTGTTTATTGAATTTGTTAAGCAATGTTTGAAAAAACTTCTAGAAGCGGGAAAAAAAAGCTAAAATCGTTTTTATTTGCTTAATTTGGCGCGCTGAGATTGACAAAATTATAATATCTGAATTGGCATATTTTTTTTATTGAAAAGGACCAAACCAATTGCACTTCTTTAGCCTGTTCAAAGAGTTGTCTCGGGAATGGCGTTGGGAAGAGAGTGAATGGCACTATCAGAGAAAAATCACTGCTATAAAAATAAAATTAAAAATTTTGTTCAAGCTCTTTTTGTAACATTCGTATTCCCGAAACACTTTGTTTTTCTATTTTTCAATCACCCCCTTTGCCTGGAAAGGGCTCTACTTTTGGGGGTGGGGCTTTATTTTGGATGGGGATGTATTTTCAAGGGGCGAGGGTTTTTTTTGGGGGGGGATCTATTTCGGACAGGGGGAAGGGAGGGGTGGGGGTCTATTTCGGGGGTGTGGAAGTGGGACGATTTATTTTCAGGATTATGGAATTTGTGATGGGTGTAGGACTAAGGTAATTGCCGAAGCACACATTTACATTTATTATGTCTTTTTATTCAATTATTCTCCATTTACCATTTTCAATTGTATCCCTCCCCATGATCGATCGGACACGCCCACATTTCAATGTCTATTTAATTGTTCATTTTCTATGGTTGGGAGTTCACTCCCCAAGGAATAAAGACACATTTATTGTGGTCTCGGATTTATGGTTGGGACGGATGGGACTGATCACCCCGGAAACCCTTCCTAGGAAAGATCAATGTTCCAATGGTTTTGGATCCCCAAATTCCCCAAATGGTCGGAGTCCCCCGGTCTTAAATCTGGTACACTTCCACTCCCGGTCCGCTATTTGGGCTATTTCGGTTTTGTTAACCATCAACCTGACGTAATGTAGAACGGGAAACCAGATCATCGCTAAACTGTGGGCATAGTCAACTGCATCTTCATAAATTGCTTGAATTTCACCTCCATCATCTTTATTGTAAAATAAAATAGGTAATTAGATGGGAATTTAGTTTTAATTAGACATGTATGTTTTTTTAAACTACAGTTGCATCCAGACTCTTCGGGGGCAAAAATGATGGGTAATATGTAGTGGGAAGAAATTAGGGTTCAGCGGCACCAGGTTTTTTCACAAAAACCGGGACCATTTTAGTCCCGGTTAAAAAATCGGGACTTTTTCTGCTGGAGTACCGGTAGAAAAAAGACGGGAACAAAAAACCGATACCGCTGGACCCTAAAAGGAATGTTTAGGGCAGTGTTGAGGGGGACGATTAAATTGTAAGGGATCGGGGATTCGAATAGACAAGTCCGGCAATGTAGGTACAGACATGTTTTCTGCTTTTATAAAAGTAAAAAAAGTAACAAAAATTTATTAAAACTTTTGTTTTTTGATTTTTATTATATATAAATGTTATACAATATTAAAAATTAAAGTTACACTACTTTGTTCACCTGCCGGGCTAATGCTAACATCATCATTGGCATTTGATACAGTTACAAATAAAAGAGAAGCAGCTATTGTCAGAAAAATTTTCATTCTGAATGAAGTAAACAAATATAATATCTGTTTGTTATTATGTTTTTCCTCTTTTTATATTAATTTTTTGGGCTTATTTTTATCGAAAGTTTTTGTTTATTTTCACGATTTTGACACATTTGCCGGAAATTATTGATTTCTTTCGTCAGAAAATATTATTGTATATCTACTTTTGGAAATTTTGAAAAATGCATTAATAAATGTTTTTTGTAATTCGTGTCACTTGGCACCGGATATCCTCTTTTTATCATGCGCGAGCTTCCTTTTCCGTTGAAAGCGATTCGTGTCATTTTTTGGCTTTATAATATGAATAATAATTTTCTATAAAATTAGAGAATTTTCTATTAATTATAATGACTTTGAATATATTTGTTAAATATATTAGCATATAAAATCACATAAATTGTACATTTAACACCCATGTATAAAGTATATAAAAACCGAAAATGGGAAATTTTATTTAATTTTACTCATATAATTAAAAACAAGACAAAAAATATTAACAATTGCGGTAAACGAATCAGAGAAAAAATAAAAGCATTTATTCACGAAGAAAGTTGTAACGCGTATCTTAATGAAACTGTTGAACCTTTTGGTCGTTAAGGCATTTTAAAATTTAAACGAAAAAATCTATTTATAAAAATAAGAAAAATTACGTTAATAAATTGGTTAATTTTATAAAGTTTTCACGCCCCATACTTCACAAATTAGATTTTTTAAATTCATTGTTGTTCAAACCTCAAAACCCCAATCCTTGTTTTATTTGCAGAAATTTTTCGATGGAAGTCATGCTGTTGAAAATGGTGCTAAGTCATTTCGTAAATTCCGCCACTATGGGCGTTTCGTAAATCAGCCACCATGGGCATTTCGTGAATTTCCACCATTGGCGTTTCGTAAATCCGCCATTTTTTGCAAGTTTTTGGGTTAATTGACTATAAGCCAAAAGTAAGGTTCAGCGGGACCGTGGCGTAACGATTTTTTCATGTCCCGGTCTCGGTCTCGGTTTTCTAAAAAAGTCAAGTCCCGGTCCCGGTCGTTCCAATCCGGACGGGACTGGGACTAAACATGCACTGATAAGAATGAGGATTTGAGTGCAAAGGTGAGAGGGGAATGGGGATTTGAGTGCAAAAGTTGAATGGGGAAAGAATTTAAATAATAATTCCGTCCGACAAAACAAATTGTCATTGGCCGAATGGTTAGCGTTGTGTTTTTCGCTGACATGTCTTGTTTGGGTTGGAATCCCGCGTTAATATGAACTGAGTTTTATGACTTTCCGTCAATTTTTTACGAAGAGAAATAAAGGATAAACTTCTCTAATATCTTCTCGACTCTTTTTAAAATTATTTTTGAACTCAAAAAGCCCATATAAAATTTAAATATTATTATTGTAATTTATTGATTTATGGGCCAAATTTCAAAAAATAGGATGGTTTTTAGTGCAATTTGGTGTTAATTTTCAATTTTTTTCAAAGAAGTTAAGTCAATTATCCCAAAAACTTCCAAAAAATGGCGGATTTACGAAATGCCCATAATGGCGGATTTACGAAACGACCCAGCACGGTTGAAAATATATATGAAATAAAGTTGCAAGCCCCACTTTTGTGATAATGGCTTTAGCTTTATGCCAACTTTGTAATTATTCTTCCTTTTTACCATGCAACTACATTTGTTCGTTAACAACACAAAATTGGCGACGGTCAATGATGAGAGCGGCATTTCGTTGGGTACTTGCGCGTTCAATTCGCCAGAAACAAATTTTTTTTTTATGATTGATCAACATTTTTTTTTGTTTGTTTTCTTATTATTGAGATGCTAAAGTTCTCCATTTTTGTTAAATTTATTTTGTTCGTTTTTAAAACCAGAATTTTTTTTTTAATTTTATTATTGCACCAAGGCTTGTTTTTCTTCAGAAGAGCTTCATATGATCGCTTGTTTCAGTAATAGGTAATTTATACTACATATATACGATTTTGAGTGATGCTTAAATGGTAATTTGAATTGTTTTCCCATGAAGAATTATTTTAGTGCATTGAAAATGATTGAAACGAATTTTTAAATTAAAATTTTGAGTTAAGCCAAAAAACTTTGGTTCCTGTGTACTATATTGTAAAAAAAAGTTAATCCGATTTTCATGTCTCGCCATGGACTGATCACGCTCATGGATAAAAAATATCTCCCGTAATATCAATTACCAATAGGATTAATGATCACAATCTTTTTTTTCTCTTAACAATTTAGCACTAACATTGTACTTTTGGATTGGTTGGTTGGTGATGACCAATTATAATTCTAATCATCTGTTGATCACAATTTTTGTCGAGTATAAAATGTCTTTGGTGCCTAATTTTGTATTCATTCCATTCAGTTTCTTTTTCAATTTTATTAAATAGCTAAAAAATGTATGCACTTCAATTCTCGGCCTTGGTATTGATGCTGAACATTCAACTGGTCTGGTTACAAAACTCAGGATCTGCTGATCTTGCAAGCAAGTCGTTTTAAAATTAAACAAATTTATCGTTTATTTTTTAAAATAGACAAACCACGTTCGTCGATAGGAATAAATCGGGTCTGGTTTCGGATCGGGTATTCAAAAATTTTCGGAATCGGTTTTTCGGATTGAGAAAAACGTCGGGTTTAGGGTAACGGTTTTTGTCGATCACAGATTCATATATGACCTTTAAAGATCTTGACTGGAATATCCGAAAAATCATTATTTTTATTAAAATTATCGAAAGATAAGAAAATTTACTCGTAAAACTTTTTAGAGAGGTTTAATTTCAAAAAATTCAAAAACAAAAACTCAGTGTTTGGTCTATTATATACATACATCAATTTTCTTTTTTTTTGAATATAAAATAAACTATTTTCATAAAGGTCTGCATCAACAATTGAAGACTGCAATGCAAACAGTGCCGTGCAGTGCCAAACAACAAATTCAAACCGCATTCAGCGACATGCTTATTAACAATTTGCCGTTTTCAACCGTTGAAACGGCTGAAAACCAAGCGCTTGCCCAATACCAACCAGCATTGGTTAATAATCATTTATAATTTTACTAGGGTTGAACCCCCCTGACCCTCCATTGGAGACGATATTGTCAGGGATGCCATTTATAAAATTTAATTCGGTTTTACTAGAGTTAAATAATCCCTTGACCCTCCTTCGGGAACCATATTGTCAGGGATGCCATTTTAAATAATTTTACTAGGGTTAAACCCCCTGCTGATCCTACTTTGGGGACTATATTGTCAGGGATGCCATTTCGTCGACCGGAGGCGGGTCGGGAACAAAATAAATTTTGTCTTGGATCATGATTGTAGAAGCGGTCCATTATTGATATTTAAAAATACCAGATTTAAAAAACAATTAATCTTATTTTAAATATTTTTAGACAGCAATGCAAGGCATTTGGAATGCTATGAAACAAATGAAGACAAGCATTGCGACATGCTTTAACGAAAGAGTTCAAAATCAAACTTCTCGACAAATTGTTCAACAGTTTGTGGTCATAACAAATTTAATCTTTTTGAATTAAAATATTCCAAATAATACGCCTTACTGTATTCCCTATATTAGAGCCACTCATATGAGGAGGGTTGAAAAAAAATAAAGCCTCCAACTAATGTGTGGCACAGTAACAGTAACACGGTAAATTACCGATTTACCGTTACCGATTACAGAAAACCGCATTTGCCGCACACTACCTCCAATCCCATCCCTCTAATAAAATTCTTTTTTTTTGTATGGAGTTAAAAACCCCTCTAAAATAGCCTGCCTCTAATAGAGACCCCTCCTCCTGTGTTTGAAAGATGTTGTAAGCAGGGACTCACAAGCAGCAGGGCTCTAAGTTAGAAAATACGTTTTATATCTTTCCAAGTATAGAAATAAATGTTCAAAATCAATTAATTTTTTATTTAAATGCCAAAATAAAAAAAACAGAATGTCGATTTTACGTCAATGACACCAAGAGACATGTGCAACCAAGGAGTCAGTTTGCATCAACAATTGTCAACTGATGACAACAACTTTTTGCATTCATGCCAAACGCAACAGATGGGCAATATGTTTGGAATGTCTAAATCCGGCTCGGAAGGCTCTGGTAAGCAGTTAGCCGAATTCAAAAAAAAAAATTTTATATATAATAATAATGTAAAGATAAATTACGAGTTTTTAAATAATTTGGATAAATAGATGAAAATCTGGCAAATTACCTATTTCAGGCTAGTAATTGTTTTCTTTTTTTTAGGGAGCGCTGGAAATTTCCAAAATTTGTGGCCTGGAACGAATGGAGGAGGTTCAGAGATAAACCCATTTAGTAGCTATATATAAAATATTATTATCACTCAAAAATTTTTTGTAAATATTTTTCAATGCTTACATATTATTTTTATTGCACAACCAATTTTGAACACGACAATTAAGGAAATGGTGGATTTGCGGGCATGGCTGGAGGACAACAACAGGCAACTGCTGGCGATTTTTGTGACATTCTGATGTCCTATGTGAAGCAGAAGGTCCAAGGAATGGCACTTACATGCACGGACTCAACTCCGGCCAGTGGCAGCGGATGAGGAGAGCAATTAATAAGCATAATAATGCCCTTTTTTGGCTCGCTTTAATTGAAATATAGTCCAATTGGACATTCATTCCCTAACATATCACATTGTCCAAATTAATTGCGAAAAATACGCGTCGAAATAAATAATACTTACTGCTGTATGACTGATTAAATATATAAATTTTATGGTATTTCCTTTAGCCTAACATAATAATGAAATTATATGAACAAAAAAAAAAGTGGCTAAATGCTTTTTAATTTGTTCAAAAAAATGTAAGGAAAAATGGTACCCTATTTGAAGGGGATTTTATTTAAGGGGTGGGGGGTCTATATTCCAACCCCTCTCCAAGGGGGGCTTTATTTCAAGGGGGCTCTACATCAGGGGGTCTCTTTACCTCTTTATTGCATGTTGTTGGTATATGACATTTTTATTCATCATTTAAAATAATTTTTCTTTATGATATGATTTTCACTTAAATTGAAAAAACAATTATCTTTATTAAAAAAATTTATTTTACTTATAAAACCACTGATCGCGCACTACAGTATATTATTTGATTTATACCTAAATTGCATAAACCTAATGTATGGATGAAGATTTTAAAAGAAAAATTTATCACAACTAGGTACCTAAAAAAACATAAACCAAATAGTCGCACACTACATAAAAATAGAAAATGGAACACAAAAATTGAATGTAAAAAAAAAATAATTCAGCAACATTCTTGTTATTTTGTAGCTAGATTAATAATATGATTTTATACACAAATAAAAAAGTACTGTCAATGTTCCTCCCGTGGCATAAAGTGTGTCAGGGATAGAACAGGATTCCGAATGCCGGATTCCCGGACCTTTTTGGGTCCAAAATTCCGTAAGTGTGATTTTAAGCGATTTTTGACTGGAAATTGACCAAAAACCTTCATTTTTTGGTACAATTACTGATAAAAATGCTAAAAAAATCCTTCCTGTCTAATAATACGCGTATATAATTTAAAAGAGAGAAAATTAACAGATTTAAAAAAGTAAGGCTAATTGGTAAGAATTATCGGTTTTATTGACTGAAAAAATACCGGAATTTGAATTGTTCTGACCTTTTGGGGGCCCGGAATTCGGTTTCGGATTTTTTTGGGGGGTCCAGAATTTCAAAATTTTATTTTCGGCATCCGGTTCCATCCCTGGTGTGTATGTACAAACAATTACGGTATAAGATACGGTGAGTCGAATACACCAGTGCCAATTGACACACCGCCTTCATTGACCTTAGCAAGTTTTGTGCGCATAAAGTGCCCTTGCTGCACATTGTACGGCACAACTTTGTCACGACTGTCGCCAAGCAAAAATCCGAAAATGCCCACTTCGGTGGTCATTTCACCAAAGCGTGGTGTTTTTCCGAATGCGCGCACCATATAATTCTAAAAAATGTGCCAATGTTATTCCGCAACCAAGCATTCTTGAAACTCTGTTGCTATACCGGCTTACACACGACGATCCACCGGCATTAATCCCAGACATACCCCGAACATGCTTTAACCATCATGCCAGCGTTGGGGTTTAACCCAGAGGTGCCATCAAAAATTTTCCAAAATAAGAAAATCACAGGTGAAAAATACGATTTTGGGGTCAAAATAAGGCATATTTTTTAAAACGTTATATTGAGGCTTAATCTCGCATTTAATCTGCGCATTTGCGATATATTTTTCACCAGAAACAATTTTTTAAGCAATTTAGGAACTTAAAAAGAAAAACAAAACTTATTTGTGTGGTGGAAGCGGTGCCGGGATAAATTGGAAGAAAGTGGCTGGATTTGTTAACAAAAATTGATTCTTTTTTCACGTCTTATTTTCACTTTTGATGCCAAAAATGGGAATTTTCTTTGGGCTCCCAAAAATAAGACACAAAATAAGACTAAAGAGCAAAAATCGTATAAAGAAATTGATCCGGCGGTGCATAAAGCACCCCGCCAGGGAAAAGTACACTGAGCTTTTAAATCAGTACATTTCTTGCAAATCACATTTTAAAATTTCATTGAGCTTAATTAAATCAGTACATTTCTTACAAATGACATTTTAAAATTTGTAAGATTTAGACCTTCCAAATCAGTAGATTTCTTAGAAATGACATTTTAAAATTTGTATGATTTAGCCCCTCCAAATCAGTACATTTCTTACAAAGGACATTTTAAAATTTGTAAGATTTAGACCATCCAAATCAGTACATTTCTTAGAAATGACATTTTAAAATTTGTAAGATTTAGACCTTCCAAATCAGTACATTTCTTAGAAATGACATTTTAAAATTTGTATGATTTAGCCCCTCCAAATCAGTACATTTCTTACAAAGGACATTTTAAAATTTGTAAGATTTAG
>JAKKIK010001099.1:0-19279 GCA_024500135.1 Heterodera carotae | reverse complement strand
TCGTAATCGTTTTTTTAATCGTTTCGGATTTTTGGCCATAATCGGAATCGGCCATTTAATCGTAATCGGATTTTATCCGGGTCGCGACATCCCTGCTAGGGATGTAAAAATGTTTTTTTTTGAAGAATTTTTTTTTAAAATTTAAATTCATTGAGAAAAACAAACCTAGTAAAGCTTTCATTTTCAATTTATAAAACAATTTGGCAGACAACAAGATGAATTTCACGGCCTAAAACCTTGAAAAAAATTTTGATTTGCAATAACCAATTACAAAAACAAACTATAAATTTATGAGGAAGATTTTTAATTTGCTCCAATTTATAAATTTTATACAATTAAAGGGGACTACCAAAGGAGGTACTATTGTCACCCTGATTTAGTTACATATTTTTAAAATTTATTGTTAGTTGTCAGTGACGAAACGGTCATTTGACTAAAGGAACAGTGAAGATCGTCTGGCCATTTATTAAAGTTCACAAATTTTAAGATTTTCGGGAAAAATTCAAGAATACTTGTACCTCACCAAATCCCACAAATGATATATCAATCGACTTCTTTCAACCTGTAATGCACGAATACGAAAGAATTTTTTAGCGGAAACCATCCCAAACCGGTTAAAAGTCGTGAAAAATGAGTACGAAATGACCCAAAATTCGCCCAATTAAGGGGGGTACTGTAATCGGCCAAGATGGATTTCGAAGGTTGGCAGGGGGGGGGGGGGTACTGTATTAAGTGAAAGAGGTACTGTATTAAGGGAAGGGGTTACTGTAAATCAGGCAGGTGCGAAACAGAAAGGCTCGCTATTTTATTGTATTTTCAGTTCATATCATTTCTTTATTTTTGCATTGTTAAAGTATTAACTATAATATTAGGTTGGCTTTTTGATATAAACTTAAGTAGAATCAACAGCAAAGCTTGCGCTTAACCATAAACTGAACAAAGTAGAGGCTTTGTTTGGTAGGGACCGGGATCAGTCCTGGTTTTTTTACCCGGGGATTAGTCCCGGATTTTGTTCGGGGCAAACGGGATCCCGGTTCTTATGAAAGGTCCCGGTGCCGACCAACCATTTTTAATACTAACTGCATCGAAGTTTGTCAAGACTCAGCGGTGTTCAGAGTCACTGGTCACAAATAGGACACCGTTTTGACTAATTTAGGAACCCGGACTCAAACTCGAAGAAAATCGAAAGACGAAAACTTTCATAAACCAATTCATTCGCTTACCTAATTTATTACATTTTAATTAAATCATATTAATATTTTTTGCTAGATTTTTGCTCTCCAAAAAAGGACTGATAATAGATTTATGAAGAATGACAAAAAAGTGGGCCACGGGCTGCTTCATCGATTGAGAGAACGGCTTTCGAGTCAGTGCTTCGGATGCTTTGGGCTTTCTTTGATCCTCTCGATCCTCCACAGCGCGCGATTTTTAACACCCGGCGCGCCCCTCCGTTTCTTCCTCCTCGGGTCTTGGTTATTGTTTTTGTTGTGTGGTCCCCGCAGGGATTTGGCTTTTCCCCCGAAGCAATTTCTTCAAATCTCCTTAAAAGGAAAAGCGTGCCCGCATCCTCCACAGCCAACCGCGCTCAACCTCTGCTTAAAGGCGCCTCGCCTTGCCCGTTGCCCGTGCGGTGTGCTTGTGGGAGGATTTATATAGGAAAAGGGGTATTGTTCGCTTAAATTATTCGATGGGCTTCAACAGAGGGCCAGAGAAAAACATTGCTTACAGCGCTATCTATCTTTTCGTTTCTCGCCTCTCGTGTATGTTTTCTTTGCAGTCTCTACCATTTACCTATGTTTCGCACCCGATTTTATAAAAATTACCTGGTTTTAAACCAAATCGTTGTGGGTACCCGATTTTAAACGAACATTGGTGAGTTTGATAAACATGGCGTAAACCATTTAGAACTCGTAACCAAGTATGGATGCATTTCTTCAGCGTATTCCGAACAAGTCTGTAAAATTTTAAGTTTTTGCGTTCATATGAACATGTTCAAAGCTTATTTAAATTTCGAAATTTTGTTGGATATTTTTAAAATGTTCAGATAAACATTGAAAAGAAAATTTAATTCGAAATGCGATACATGTCGAAAATAATTCGAAGTTCGCGTGTTGAACCACGTGTTTGGCAAGCTCACCAATGTTCGTTTAAATCAGGTTTCGGCCCAAAAGTTTTGGTTACGAACAGCATTGGTTTTTTATTTGTTAGAGAGCTGACGAAACGATATTTTTTCGGTTTTTCCGGTTATATCGAAAAAAATATCGATCGAGAAAATTTCAGCTTTTTCGGTTATTTATAGGTTACGAGTTTTCGGTATGAGGATGGGAGCACTCCGGTAAAAGACCCATTTTTGCTCTACCAGTCGAAAAAATTATCTAGGGGGTTTAAATTAATGTGCCGTAACAATAGAAATAAATTCCCAAAGGAGTCGTCGTCGGGAAATTTGGAAATTCCACAAAAATCTATTAATATGAAATAAAATTACTAATTTTTTTTCCATAAAGTTAACATCCCTAACTAAGGATGCCGGAACGATAAATTAAAAAAAAAGTGGGGGCACGGGCTGCTTCATCGGCTGAGAGAACGGCTTTTCTTGATCAATCGCTTCGGATGCTTGGGCTTTCTTTGGTCCTCTCGATCCTCCAACCCGGTGCGCCTGGCGCACCCTCCGTCGGCCGCGGAGGCCTTCCTCCCGGGGTTTTTTTTTTAGCCGGCACGGCAGATAAATCTTTGTCCTGTCGGAACGATGTTAAATCGCCCCCAGCTGGCCCTCGGTTGTTAAAGTTGCCCGCACATCCTCAGCAACAAACCGCGCTCAGCCTCCGCTTGCTGAACGGGCAGCACTCGACCAATGATTGCTGCCGCCCCGGATTGCCCGTGCCCACGTAATGTGAGTGCATTATTGGAGACTTATATATTGAAAAGGATGTTTTCTGACAAATTATTTGATAAGTTTTAGAAGAGGTTAGACAAGAGGACAATATTATAGCACTATTTCTTTACTGTGCCGTTCCACTGTTTACCTTGTTTAAATGCTCTAGAAATTCTACACTATTTCCCATTTTAACAATTGTGTGCATGGTTGTAGGAGGCAGAGGTTGTGTTATTTATTATCGGTCCATTTGGCGCCGTTCTAAAATTAGGTATTAGAGCAAAGCGCCAATTGAGTCGATAGCTTTTGCTACAAGTAGCTTCTGAGACTCCGAGCTTTCGAGAATTTTCGAATAATACAAGGTTTTTGGGAAAAGCCATAAAATTATTTAAGGAACTAAAATAGTAAAAAATTTATCACTAACATCCATCGTCCGGCGGTTGAGACCAAGGGCATACACAGAACTTGGATTTCGGGACGTTAAGCTGATAATTCGAAAAAAATGCCACTGACGATCGAACTTTTCACAAAATGAATGTAAAAAAATTACAGATAAATCTCAATTTAAAGTCACAGACTTTATTAGCAAATTTATGTGAGTTGAATCATCTTAAATTGAAAACAGATTAATGGAAATCTCAATTTAAAGTCACAGACTTTATTAGCATGTGAGTTGAATCATCTTAAATTGATAACAGATTAATGGACATTTTTAGTCTCCAAATTTTATCATTTCATCAATTAAGGCAACTGCGTTCCTCATCCGGGAATTTGAATTCCTGTAAATTCAATATCATTGAAAAAAGGAAATTACATTTTTATTAGTGTTTTTTTACCATGTTCATTGTGCCCGCCTCAAACCATTTTTTGGGTTGATCTGAGCGCTCAACATACTGATCAGGAATGCCTTTAATAGACAGAAAATGTTTCGGCGCTACAAAAAGCATTTAGGTAATGTTTTGCTTACCAAGATTCACTTTGCGCTGGCAGGGCTAAAAAAATTTTACTTTCTGCATTTAATTTACTATTAAGCCCTGATCTCGAGTTTCCGGTCCCCATTTTTTTTGGGTTCTCCATTCCCGAATACGTTCCCGGACATGACTACCGATACCCGAAATTTTTGCCCCATGGCGCTTGACCAAAATTTAATGATTAAAATATCATTATGGCTGCCTTCACTCCGTCGTCACAGTCATGGTATATTTTTAGATGCACATTCATCTTGGTCAGTTGTCCAACGCCTCCATGCAGCTCAAAATTTCCCTGATTGTCTGTGGTGATTGTGGACAGTTGGTCGTCAGAACCTGTGAAATAAAATTAAAAATACACACCTAATTTAATTGGCTTTTTCTTAACGTAAATAGCAGGCCAACAAAAGCTATGGCCGAATGTGGAAAATCCCAACGATTGAAATTTTGTAGCCTTTTAACATAGCTTTTTCAGGTGATTGCCAAGATTGTGCTTAATCATAAAAAACTTGGTGCTTTTTTTGGTACAAAATGCACCGGTTCTTGTCAAGACTAAGGAAGAAATGACTATTTTTCAATTCTCGTTGTCAAGGACCGGAAATTGTTTAAAAATTTTTGTCATTAAAAAGTGGTATCTGCTGATCCACAGTAGTAATTAGGTACCAAGTCTTTTGTTCCACAGTTTCACAGTTGTGTCCTTTAGCGGTTGAGCGCCACACATCAGACGGCCCCGGACTCCAATGGATTGTTGACGAAATGCCATCAGATTGGCCACAATAGAAAGCCCAATCAAACAAATCAGAAACAGCTTCATTATTGTTATTATTAAAATCTTAACAAAATAAATTTATCATTCATTTATCGTGGATTAGCCCTGCCGAACGAAAAAAAATTTATCATTGATCATGGATAAGCCCTACTGGGGCGACACTGATCCACAACGAATTTGGTCGCCAGCGCCCCGAACGGGCTAACCTAATTTGTAAGGGTATGTTTCCCGACCTCAGGATTAACATCCCGACTTTGCGTCCCCACCTCAGTGCCTGATCCCTGACCTCGGCATATGATCCCGACCCTTACCCCGCCTTGGTGCCTGAACCCGGACCCTGGTCGCCTGACCTCAGGCCCTGGTACCCGGTTCCCGTATAATCTCTGGGCCTGCCTGTTATTGTTGATGGACGAAAAAAACTTAATGTTTGAGCAATCAAATGCTTTATATTATTATTTTATATACCTAGTATATTTGTGCAAGATTTATGTAATGAGGATTAATCCAAAAATTGGACATTATATGTATGTACATTCTCATATGTGCATTGGTACTTAAGTTGAAGGCCGTTGGTGAAAAACAAGCAAACAATGGGAGGGACAATTTTTCATGATGACACTTGTCGATGTGAGTGATGATGGAAAAAAGAGGAAAAATCGTTTCGTTTTTTATGTAAAAGTAATGTTCTCGCACAAAGGTCAACACAATTGTAAAAATGTTAAAAAATTCAAAATTTTAATAATTGTATGTATAACAAAAAAAAATTCGTTAAAAAGCCTTTTTTTGTATCGAAAATGGCAAAAATATTTTTTATTATTTGTTATGAGAATCACTGCTGCTATTGTCGCCGAGGGAAGTGGAGGCGGGAACAGCTGCTTTTCTGATCACTGATCGGACAAATTGCAACAATATTTATTTGCGAAACTGATCAGGACGACAAGCAAACAACAGCAGAAACAGTTGTTATTTAAGGTGAAAATGATAAAAAAGAAATCTTGTTGTGCGAAAATAGTAAAAATTTAGGATCGTTATAGGATTTTTGGAACGTCGAATTACATTATCAATTTTGCCATAATTCATGAAATATGTTTTTAAGGATCACTTTCAATGGCTCCCGGACAATTCGTCAGTGGAAAATCCGTCAGTGGGCAATCCGTCAGAGGACAATCCGTCAGTAGCCACTTTTTGGGCCATAACTTCATTGCAAATTGGCCAAATCTTACAATCTTAGTATTATTCGAAAGCTATGTTGATTTAGAAACTACAAGTAAGCAGAAGCTAAGCGATTTTCCGTAATTTATAAATCATAACTTTTCAAGATTTTTTTTAATCACTTAGCTTCTGCTTACTTGTAGTTTCTAAATCAACATAGCTTTCCAATAATACTAAGATTGTAAGATTTGGCCAATTTGCAATGAAGTTATGGCCCAAAAAGTGGCTACTGACGGATTGACCCTCTGACGGATTGTCCTCTGACGGATTGCCCACTGACGGATTGTCTGGACACCCTTTCGGTTTCGGCTATGCCACCTCATGTCAGGGAAGGCTTCTATTTGAGAGAGAGAGGGTGTTTCAATTTGCGGGGGGAGGAGGGGGCGGTCTTTTTTTTCAATACCTACTCTAGTGGTTGGGGTGGGGGGGAGGTACTTCCAGTTTTATCACCCACCCTCAGGCGCGCCAACTTTTTGTCAACTCAGCCAAAAAGTCACGTTTTGTCAACTGCGATTTTTTTTTGTCAACTCCTTAAAAACAAAGTTAACTTTTTCATTTGTCACACCCAAATTTACAAAATTGGTACCATTAGAAAACTCTGTGAATTTAGGGGTTATGAATAAGCAGAAGCTAAGCGATTAAGGCATGTGCAGAAAAGATTTTCGTATTAGGGGATAGAGATTTGGCTATCGTGGTCAGCTAAGCATTGACCCAAAAACTTTTTTTTATGTTGTAAAATGAAAAGTGCTGAAAAGTCAAGGTCTGGGGCCATATCTATGATTAGATGATGTCAAAGCTAAAAGGAACATCATATTCGTAATCAGCGCCCCCGACTACCTCATATGACAAATTTTTAGAAATTATACAGATTCTGACGAACAATTGTCCACAGTCACCACAGACAAGCAGCAGGACAATTTTGAGCTGCACGGAGGCGTTGGACAACTGACCAAGATGAATGTCTTAATATTCGTTGCTCCCAAAAAATTGTATTGTATTGTTCGAAAGCCCAATTTTTAGAACTAACAATTAGGCATAAAACCATTTTCAAAATAACTATTCTGGTTAATTTTTTTTGCTGAGTTACTTCATTCACATCCTTTAGATTTTTAATTGTCTTGTTAAAACAGGTGCTTTTTATTGATGCCAAAATTTTAAAAATACTAGAGACTATTAAAAAAGATAAACAGTGGAACGGCACAATAAAGAAATAGTGCTACAATATGTCCTCTTGTCTAACCTCATCTAAAACCTATCAAATAATTTGTCAAAAAACATCCTTTTCAATATATAAGTCTCCAATAATGCACTCACATTACGTGGGCACGGGCAATGCGGGGCGGCAGCATTCATTGGTCGAGTGCTGCCCGTTCAGCAGGCGGAGGCTGAGCGCGGTTTGTTGTGGAGGATGTGCGGACAAATTTACCAACCGAGGGCCAGCTGAGGGCGATTTAACATCGTTTCGTCAGGACAAAGATTTATCTGCCGAAACCGGCTCATTTAACACGACTAATTCATTCCATCCGAGGGCGTGGCGTGGTAATTCACAAGACATTCGCCGAGGAGGAAGGCGCCCCTATGGCCGATGGAGGAGTGCGCCGGCGGGTGTTAAGGGGAAAAAAATAGCGCACCCCGGGGTCACACTTCTGCTGTTGCCGTGGAAGTGTGATCTTGTGGAGGATCGAGAGGATCAAAAGAAAGCTCAATTCATCCCAAGCAACTGATCAAAAAGCCGTTCTCTCAGCCGATGAAGCCGTCCGTGCCCCCAATTTTTTTTTTGTCAAAATTGTCATAATGAAAGTACACCAAAGTTCAGAAGTGTTTTTCGATTTTTTAACCGAATTAACCAAATTCTAGAGTTGATATTTTTAGGAAGCTCAATATGTTTAGAAACAATGATAATCAGGAGCTAAATGATCAGAATTATGTAAATTCATAATACAAAAAGCTTAATAATAAATAAATAAATAATTCACTAATAAAACAAGCAATATGAAAGCATTTTTTAGTCCACAAATTTTGTTTTGTCCATTTTGCGCTTCCCCATCATCATCGGCATCAGTCCTCTCATCCCAGCCCACCCCGCCATCGTAAAAGCCGCAATTTTTTGGAAAATTTGGGGGTGGCCTTGGTATTTTTGAAGTGCCCTCTGACACATCCACTTTGTAAGCAAACGACATGCCGTTCATGTGGTGCAACAGCAAATGACAATGCGCAAAAAACCAGCCTGGATTGGTGGCACGAAATCTGTAAAAAAAATGCCAAAAAAAAAACTGAATTTGTAGCAAACGCACAACCTTATGACCACATAGCCCATGAACGGTATCATCACTGTATCACGGAGTATTGGATTCTGTTAAAATTTTAAATATATTATCGTGGGAAGGGGCTTCTATTAGAAAAGGGACTTCAAATGTTGGGTAATTCTATTTTTCATTACTCCAAAAATGGATTTTTTATTTAAGAAAATTTAAAATATTGAACCCCAATTTAATTATATGGTATAATTTAAAATCACGATCAACCTTATTCAAAAGAGGCACATTTCCATTGTGATAGCTAATGTTCGACCATTTCATCTCGAGGCAGTCCTTCTTACAATAAAATAATTTTATATTTATTTTAACAATTTATAAAGTACCTATAAAAGGCCCCGAGAATAAAAAACACCAAAATTATGAAACCACTCATTGTAAGGATCGATTTCCATTTTTAAAATAATTACCAATTAAGTTTCTATTACTGTATCTCCTCTAATAGAAGCACATCTTCTAAAAGAAGGCAAAGTACATAGGATTAAAAATAATGCATCTTTAGATTTTCACTCTAAAATCCGCTTTCGCATACCAAAATTCAAATTTAAATGTTTTAATTCGCGATTCCGCGTCTTAATTATTGTATTAATATTTAGTTTACATCGGCACATTCGACATCTGTATTCAGAACATAATTGGGTTCCATTGTGCCAGTTTTCATCACATAAAATTTTGTTCCATGCAAATGCAATGGGTGCAGCATGTTCATATTTGTTACAGCAGTAATCTAGGCATTTTTTAAAACATTTTTTTAAAGATAAATAATAAATAGTCTTTTTAATATATAAAAGTGCCCTCCGCTTCCCCTAGGTAATAACCGTATCCTAGAGGCGGAGGGCATGGGGTTAATAAAATGGGCAGGGGTATTCTATTAGGGTGGGGGTCTCTACTAGAGAGTAATTTGAATTTGAATTCTTTTTACAAAATTGTGAGTTAAAATTAAGGTTTTGGATTCCAACACAAAAATCTTTAAATTCTCGAAAATTTTTCGATAGGTGCCCTAATTTTCAAAAAGATTACTTTGAAAAAAGGCAATGTCTACCCACCCACCCATTAAAAATTATAATCAAAATTTTTTATCTCTCACTTGCACTACACTGCCAAGTGCAAATTCATAATGATGAAAACAGTGACATTCTTCATTGGATCTGTCACTAAAAATAAAAAGAATTTACATAATTAAATGCAAAATTAATTAATTAAACCATTTTTTTGCGTCGCAATTTGTTGCTATTCTTTCAAGTGGTTCTTGGTTCAAAAATGGAATTTCCTTTGGCATTTTATAAAACCATCGATTGAAAGTTGGCATAGCATTTAGCATTAATTCCTAAAAGAAATAAATTTATGAAAATGGCAGGCAAGAATAAATTACTGTATTCCTATATTAGACCCACCTCCATCGAATTGATCCTTAGAATCCTCCTTTAATAAACCCCGGATTTAATAGATCCCACTTACAAAATTCCCCCTACCCCTACTTAATAAAGGACCTTTTAAGGGTGATTAAAATAGAGGCACCCCGGGGACTCTGAACAAGGAATATGTGTTGTATTGTTTTACATGGAATTGATTTTCAGCAAAATTATCAAATTGGCTCTGGCAAATAATGGCATCGTCGCTTAAAGGCGTTTCGGCATTTTCTAACTGATCAATGGTTACGCAAGTGTAATTGCGTGGTCGAGTGAAGAATTCAATTTGGGGACAATTCAAAATCACGCAATTCGACTCATTTGTGCATTTTTTATGATTCCAATCAACTATAAAAGAATAATTTCAGTTAATTAAATACAATACAAATAAAAACAAAATTAAATTTTAAAATTCTACAATATAATTCATAAAACAAATAATCTACGGAATCCCGAAGGCCTTTTATCCCATGTCGAAGATGGCATTTTCGGCCTTGGAGCCCCAAAATGTCGGTGCCGGAAATGATAACGGACGCGTTGGGGAGAGAATGCCATGCGAATCGGGGAGGGCTTGTCGGAAATCGGGGTTAGGGTTAAGACCTTAAAATGTCGGGAAAAAAGCCCACCACTGAAGGTTTACCTATTTCAGATAAATTTCCAACTTGCTTAACATCTTGATAAATTAAATTTGCGAGACCGACATTTATTCGGTCTTCACCAGTGCTAATGTTGCCCATAAATTTGTCGAATGATTCGAAGATTATGCGAAATAAATTGCGGTCTGGCTTTTGTTGAGAAACAATTAACAAGTCATAGCGCTCGCCAGGATGGATTAGCAATGAATCAAACTAAAAACAAACAATTTATATTTCTAAAAGCACATTTAATTAAATTTCTATGTAGGAAGCATATTAAATTTTTGGATGTATGTACACCAAACCCGAAAATGCCTTTTTCGGGGTCAAAATACTGGCCTAAATTGGAAATGAGATCGTTAAAATCTTTTTACGAAAAATTCCGTATTCTCCAAGTTCCTACTCTATGATTCGATTTGTGACTGTTCGTCGGACTCTTAGACCTTCTATTAGGAGGTCAAGGTTGGATTATTTTCAAGGGGGGAGGGGGGGGGGGGGAGTTTATTAGAGGGGTAACAAATACGGCTAAATTTTTTTACCGATTTAGGTCTGACATACGAACCATCAACTGCAACAATCCAAAACTCATGTTCTTCTATCCATACATAAAAGGCTAAATTTTTTGAATAATGATAAAAAATATTCTTAATTAAATGTATGTACATTGCTCAAAGCCTCCATTAGCGAGCCTCAAAAGCAGATTTTCACCTGAGGGGAAATCAAAAAATTATTACTTTCTTTTTTTCGGCATTTACCCGTTTTTATGGCAAAATTTGTCATCGGTAGATGGGATGGTCTGCGTTTCAACTCGTCTTGGTCATGCCAACCTTTCTCATTGATCAATACAGCGAATTGTCGTAAAAACCCGAGGTAAGGGCCATGGGATTTTGGTGGTCCGGCCTAAAATTTTTAAAAATTAAAATAATTTAAAAACGCAAATAGACTAATCCAATGATTGCAAAAAACAGCACTCATAATACTTGATTTCCAATTATTGGTTGTTCTATATTAAATTTCTCTTCTACTATTTTGAACAACCAATAATTTGTACCATTATTGGTCAAAAAAGGTTTTCCTCTACCAATAAATTTACCAATACCAATAATTAGCAGCGAGTTTTTGCAAAAATTATTCAAACTATTGATATGGCAAAGATTTTTTGACCAACTTTAATTAGTCGCATTATTGATACCATTTATTGGTATATATTGTACAATTATTGATGTTGTCCGGACTATAATTCTATTACAGTTTCGGGTTGAATACAATCGTCTGAATCAATTGGATAGCCAAGCCATTTGATGCGCTCATGAACAAAATCTTGCCAAACATCGTCCATAGATTCTGGCGACCAATCCTGTTACGAATTTTTATTTAAATAATTTTTTTTACGAATTAGAGTTTTTCGCAGACCCCGATGTGTCCCCTTAGGCTCCCGACTAGCAATTCCCCGACTTGCCTGCAACCCCCGACCCTTTTCCCCGCAAAAGCGTCGGGGAGGGATCAGTGGCTGGGTTGTTCCGGGTCGAGAAAAATATCGGGTCGGGTCGGCCGAAAAAAATTCGGGTCGGGTTTCGGGTTGGCAAAAATATCGGGTCGGGTCGGCTGAAAAAGGCCTCGGGTCGGGTCTCGGGTCGCCAAAAACACCGGGTTTCGGGTAACCCTGATCCGTGCCCATGTTATTACTCACCTGCACAAGTGCATAATTTTGTCGTCCAATTTTCATTGTGGCGCCAGAATCAGTTGTAAATTCAATCCTTTCGTCAGGTCTGATCACAACCAGACCACCCAATAAGCCCATCGATCGATCACCCATCATGTGGCCTTGAAATGTCTTTAATTATATTGAATTTTTTAAAATTTTTACCATGATAAAAATGTGTGCCAGGTGTGTCAGCAATAAAATTATAGGTGTACCTTAAATGTCCAGAATTTGTGTCGAATAAGGCAATTAAAATCTCCTTTCTTAATTTCTACGATTTTACTGAATTTCTTATTATAGAGTTCCCGATGTGCTCTACTTAAAAGAAGTAGTACTTTATTCGAGAGGGGCGCTCAATTTCTTCAACCCTCTCAAAGGTTGATCTTTAGGGGAGGATATTACGGTGGGCTTAATTAGAGGGGCCTATTTAAAGGTGCTGGGTCGTTATTTAAAAAACATCATTAAGTGCGTTATTTAAAAAACCATCATTAAGGGCGTTACTTAAAAATGCATCATTAAAAACCCTCATTGTAAGAAAAGCTACAATCAATCAATATTTCCGCAAATTGCAAAATTTGATTACAATTTGTAACAATCATAAAAGAAAAATAGTCGCTTTTATCACATTTACTTAAAGTTGTGATCAATCCCCGACCCCGAAATAACCCTGACACACATTCCCGGCCCTGTACGAGACCATACACTGACGAGAAATGACTTAAGGTTTTCTAAGTTTTTGAATCCCCCTTTTTTGACCACTTCCAGACCGGTTTCCGGACCGGAACGAGTCCGGGGACCGAATCTTTTGACGGGTTCGGGTTTCCCGGCCCAGATTACCCCTAGTCGGCAGCGAGTCCGACCTTGTCAGACCGCTCCTAAGGGGTGATCTGGCAGGGTGGGGCCAAAAAATGGCTACCAAAATTTGCCAATACATGGCCAGCAATATGTCACCAATGTATTGCTACGATATGCCGATTAGGGGGTAATCTGGGCCGGGAAACCCGAATCCGTCAAAAGATTCGGTCCCCGGACTCGTTCCGGTCCGGAAACCGGTCTGGAAGTGGTCAAAAAAGGGGGATTCAAAAATTTAGAAAACCTTAAGTCATTTCTCGTCAGTGTATGGTCGCGTACAGGGCCGGGAATGTGTGTCAGGGTTATTTTGGGATCGGGGATTGATCACAACTTCAAGTAAATGTGATAAAAGCGACTATTTTTCTTTTATGATTATTACAAATTGTAATCAAATTTTGCAATTTGCGGAAATATTGATTGATTGTAGCTTTTCTTACAATGAGGGTTTTTAATGATGCATTTTTAAGTAACGCCCTTAATGATGGTTTTTTAAAATAACGACCTTTTGCCATAATGATGGTTTTTTAAATAACGCACTTAATGATGTTTTTTAAATAACGACATAGCACCTATTTAAGGGGGGGGGTTACTTAGAGGAGTCTAATAGGAAATACAGTAGATAATAACTTTTTTAAGTATAATATAAATAAATATTCAATCAGATTAAATTCGCAAAGCCCACACACACTGATCCGGGAGTGATGGGGCATTGTTGGAGGAATGGAACTCCGTCATTCCACCACCGATTTTGCATTTTGATGCCATGCATGTGCAAGGTGATTGCCTGTGTCAATAAGTGATTGCGTACCCGAATGATCACTCTTGCGCCCAACGGAACAACAATTGGATCACCAGGACTTCAAATTATGAAAAATTAATTTAAATAGTAATTCCAACAATTAAATAGTCTGGTTATAATAATTAAAATGAATTAAAATGTATGTACCTTTTTCCATTTATTGTGATCACTTTACGGTGTTTGCCATCATACTGTATCAATGTTGACAGAAGTTGGTCCATTTTTTCAATGTTTTCTGTTCCATTCATTATGGTTTCATTTGCATTGCATTTTGTATGAAAGTCCGGATTGCGTTTGTACCAAATTAACTAAATTCTGAAATTGGGTAGGTAAAAACCCATTTTTTTCTATTTTAAATTAGAGCCCCCCTCTCTAATAAAGCCACTTTGAATGGGCTTGAAAAAATAACTCCACGAGCGCCTTATTTGTTAGTTACTACTAGGGAACGACAAAACGTCTTTTTTTTGGCATTGTGTTACTTCAATCACAGAAAACTGGCGATCAAATGTCCACGCTTAAACGGCCTGGACTGAAGTTTTACGTGAGGACTCAGATGACAGTCATTTTTTCAGCTGTTTCTACACAAAAAAATCGTTAAAAAGTCGTTGGTTGGCATTATACACATGGTTAGAATCCGGGATTATGTGGGACAAATATGGGCCTCGTGGTAGGGATGGTTGTAGCAACTCTTAAATGCTAACGAAAAAATTTTTGAACTTCGTCTGGCGAATAGTCAATGATTGATGTTATTCCGTGGTTTTGCGTTGTCGTCATTGTCAGTGCATGTTCAATTGTCAAATCAAATTCATAAACGCCATCCTAAAATCATGAATTGTAAAATTTAAAAAATATGATTGCTTCCCGATCGTTCGGTGTATGGGGCAAGAATGTCGGAGAATGGGGACCATCATAAATGACACGTCTGCATCGAATCGGGGGTTGCCCATCCAGAATATGGCATGTCGGGACGGTCGTATACCGGGACCGGAGGCCAGGTCTAAGGGCCAAGTCAGGGTAAGGACCCTGATTCGGGAATAATAAATTTTCAAAAAAAGCCTGGGTGCTCACTTCTGAAACAGTTGAATACCTATCTCATGACTTAGGTGCGGGAGCCCAAAACATCGGGAATAGGGGAGCAACAATATTATCGTTACTTCCTAAATTGACCCCCCCCCCTGAATTAGCCCATTGAAATAAAGCCCCCCTTCGGAGATGCTTCCAAATGTAGAGCCCCGAGGGGCTCTATTTAGGAAGTATGGTAATTGATTAAAGCAAAACTTAAAATTTTCACACTTCATTTGGCCTAGCCAACTTCAATGTTTCTTCCCAATATCTCCATCCAAAGGACTGTTGAAAAATTGTAAAAATGATGAATAAATTTACAAATTTAAATTGCATAATATCTTTTTGGAAATTACAAAATTAAAATAATCGTAATAATGTTATAAGAATAAGAAAAATTAAAGCTTCCAATTAATAATAATTGACTGCCAAAAGTCCTTCATTTTTTTAAATCTGATTGCATTGTTGCAAAATTATCAGATTCTTATCATTTATGTACATAATTAACTGTCAATTAAATTTAATCATTTCCTATACAAAAAAAGGAACTCAAAAATTAATGTGACCGCAAGAGAAAAATTACTTGTAGCTCAAACAATGTTCAATATCAACAGATTCAATGACTGAAAATTTTAAATTGGAATTTTAAAAAGTGGGACAGAGATTTCGGGATTGACCGGCAGGAGCGGGCTCTCCGGGCGAAAATCTTAAATAAATACTTTTGAATTGGATGTATTAAGCAAATTTCATAAAATTGTATTATTTTTGGTTTTAGGTTCCAATTTAAATGGCATTTTCGAAAGAATAAATTTTTGAACTTTTAATTTGACAATTAAAAAATTCTTTTGTGCTTTTCATTTAAAATCGACGGATGCTTTATTTTAGTAAGTACGATAGGTGCAAATTAGAAGGTTAAATATAAAAATTAAAAATTTACTTGATTGAAAAATAGTTGCCCCCCTCCATTTGACCAAAAAATAGAAGCCCAGAGGCGGCTATTAGAGGAAATACGGTAAAGCGTTTAATTGTTTGGATTCATTCGTTCAGCGGAATTGGCATACGACGAATTCATTGATGATGAGTAAAATATGTCCTTGGGCACGGTTAATTAGTTTTCGATGAAATTTTTGGTATTTCATAATCCATAATATTTTATCAATATTACAGCCATTTTTTTTTGCTCAAACATATGTGTACAAGGGTGATATTCATTATTGAATGCCACTTTTTCAATTAAAAAATATTTCCGCCATTTAGTCTTCCCCCCCCCCCCCCCCGCCCCCAATGGAGGCGAAAGAGTTTGGCCATTGATGAGGGCAATTTTCCGCTCTCTTATTTTTACATTACCTATATTTTTATAACGATTGATGGCAAAATTGGGGGGGGGGGGGGGAGGGCGAATGCCACGCATAATGAAAAATGTGGCATTTTAGAGAGTGAAGTATATTTATACGGGGGCAATTCAACGAAAAGCACCAATTGAATAAAGAAAAAGCAACATTTTATAAGAGATTGGCCCTCTAAATTCACGAAAATATTTTTTCAAACAAAATTAATATAACAACGATTGATTTTGTCCGATCCCCGATCTACATTATTACGGTGACTCTTTCCCCGACCCCGAAGATTGGTGTGTATCCCCGAAAATTCCTGATGTTTGTTGGCACTTTCTGCCCAACGTTCCACACCCGACGACGATCCCAGAACTCCCGATATTCTTTGTCCCCTTCCACATCCCGATCCACAAAATGCCATTCCCGATACGCTCTAAAAATGTATTTGGACGATAGTTAAGATGGGTCATTTGGGCCGACAAGTGGCTTTGTTGGAAAATTTTAGAATGGAATTTATTGATAATTTTAAAAACAAGTGATCGGTTCCCCGATCCTTTTAATCGCCTACGAATCGATCACCCACCGACATTGCAAATCTTCGAGGGGCTGGGGGTAACAACCTTAAAATAACTTGATCGCAAAATGTGAAAAATTTTTTTTTTGAAATTTAATTATTTTTTCTAGAGAAAATGCGTTTAAAAACATTGTTTTTCCTTCTAATTTCTTTCATTTTCGTACTTCATGGTCATGAAGCTGCGGTTGACAGACAAAATTCCAAACGACAACAACAACAAGATCATCAGTTGGACCTGTACACAGCCAAAAAAGGGATGGCGGCACAGAATGCCAATTCGAACAGCGTCGAAAATTTGAATTCAAATCAAACGGCAAAAGATTTTGAAGAAATTTTCGCCAGCTCCCCTGTTAAGCTTGGGAAACTGAGCAAACAGCAGAAAAAGGAGTTGAAGCAACAGCGTAGGGCGGAAGAGAAAAAGGCCAAAGTTAACAGAAGAGATCTGAAAACTTTGCCTTTCAACAAAGGTAAAAAATCCCATTTTTGCTTGGTTCGAAGCTAGGGTTGTCGTTTTCTGAAAATTCTTAGAAACCGAACCGATATCCGAAAACGAATTTTCTCGCTTTTTTCGGTTCGGTTTCAAACCGACAACCCTATTCGAGGCTCAGAAACGGGGATCTTTATTAGAGAGTGGGTTACTAAATTCGAGGAGGCGCTTTAATATAAAAATATAGTATTTTGTTTTTAATTTTATAAATTTGCAGTACTTCCACCAAAAATGAAGGAAGCAAAGGTGTATGATCAGTATGGAAACCAAAAGCAAATTGTCCAACAACTTTTGCATAAATTAGATGAGGTAAGAAGATATATGGAAAGATACAATTTAAATTGGGCCTAAAACAACCAAAAAGTTTTTTTTAAATTATTTTTAAATGTCAAAATACCAATTTTTAAGAAATTAAAAAATAATTTCCATACAAATCAATTTTGCAATATATTCAGAGAAAAGTTGTCGATGGAAAAAAGAACAACGACGACGAAGACGAAAAGATGGAGAAAGACTCGTCCGATGTGCCTCCGCAGAATTTTTCAGATGAGAAATTTGACTCTGTAAAAATTGAAAATCTGCCGGCAATTCCAATGAATTTGGGAAGTGCTGAGATCAATCAAGGAATAAAGAGTGAAGAAAAAATGGAAAATCTTCCGGAAATTCACCAGGATCTGGGAGATGGGAAATCTGACGACAATGATGGCACAGGAAAAACACCAAATTTGCCGGACATTTCAATGAATCTGGACAATGAGCCAGAGAGCGAAGAAATGCCGGAAAATCCCACAGAAATGCGCCATAATTTCGGCAGTGATAAAGCAGACGAAAAAAATCTCGTCAAAAATGAGGCCGTAACTGGAGGAAGCAGGAGCGCGGAAATGCCGGACAATGCCGATAAAATTGCGCAAAAAATTGACAATTTACGAAAAACGAAATCCCTAGATAACCAAATCTTTAAAATGCCGTCATCTAAATTTGACTTCAATCGTATTGAGGACATTCCAATAAATTTGGGCGATGAGAAGGCAGAAGAAGAATCAATGAGCGAAGAAATGCCGGAAAATGACTCGGAAATGCCTGTTAATTTGGGCACTGAAAAAACGGATGAGAACGGTATCTCGAAAAGTGAGGCAGCTATTGGGCGAGCAAAGAGCGATGAAATGTTTGAAAATGCCAATAAATTTTTGCAAAATATGGATAAAATACGAAAAACGAAATCCCTAAACAGCGAATTTAAAATGCCATCGTCTAAATTGGACTCCAATCGTATTGATTTGCCGGACATTTCAATGAATCTGGGCGATGAGAAGATAGATGAAAGATCAATGAGCGAAGAATTGCCGGAAAATCACTCGAATATGCCTGGTAATTTAGGCTTTGAAAAATCCGATGCAAACGGTATCCCGGAAAGTGAGGCAGCTATTGGGCAAGCAAAGAGCGATGAAATGCCTGAAAATGCCTATGATTTTGCTCGAAAAATGGATAAAATACGAAAAACGAAATCCCTAAACAGCGAATTCAAAATGCCATCGTCTGAAATCATCCAGAATTTGAGAGATGGAAAACCTGACCAAAAAGCTGACTCGGGAAAAATGGCAATTTTTCCAGACCTTTCAATGAATCTGGACGCTGAGAAGACAGATGAAAGATCAATGAGCGAAGAATTGCCGGAAAATCCCTCAGAAATGCCTCATAATTTGGGCGGTGAAAAAGCTGACAAAAAAGATGTCCTGGAAAGTGAGGCAACTATTGGGCAAGCAAAGAGCGCTGAAATACCTGAAAATGCCTATGATTTTGCTCAAAAAATGGACAAAATACGAAAAACGAAATCCCTAAACAGCGAATTTAAAATGCCATCGCCTAAATTTGATTTAAATAGCTTTGATGATGAGAGCTCAAAGGGATTTATTATGGGGCTCCCAATTCACGCCGGAAATTCGCCGATTGAAAATGGTATGAATAAATAACCATTGAGCATTAAAAATTGAAATTTAAAGTTTGAAATTCTTAATTTCTCGTTATTAAGAGCCAAGAAGCATAAATCTTGGAGAGGATGCGCTTGATGAGCTTAAAAGTCAAGAACAAGATCAGACCGAGGAAGGAGTGATGAAGATGCCAAAAGAAGAAGCTGATCAGACAGAGGAAGAGATGCCGAAAGTGTCGACGAATGAAGTTTATCTGATAGAGGAAGGAATGCCAAAAGAAGAAGCTGATCAGACAGAGGAAGAGATGCCGAAAGTGTCGACGAATGAAGTTTATCTGATAGAGGAAGGAATGCCAAAAGAA
>JAKKIK010001098.1:0-19298 GCA_024500135.1 Heterodera carotae | reverse complement strand
TCCCGACAAAGTTCCTGGCAGAGACCAAGTTTGGAAAAAAAATTGCAAGAAAGAATCCGGAAGAAATCCTCTTTTTTTAAATTTGTGCCGAACAAGGAGCTTATATGCGGAATTCAATACAAATATACTAGACCATCAGATCCGGTTCCCGACAAAGTTCCTGGCAGAGACCAAGTTTGGAAAAAAAATTGCAAGAAAGAATCCGGAAGAAATGCTCTTTTTTTAAATTTGTGCCGAACAATAAGCTACAGGATATTTAATTAATCAACTGACAATAATGAGTTTATAATAGAGGATTAAAACAGAAATACTAAAAGGGAAAGCGTCCGGGTTTCGGTTTCGGTTTGGTTAACTGACCGTGAACAACCCTAGTTATTAGCATCATCAAATTACTCTTGTGGATTTCATTATACAAAATTATATTTAAATTTTTGATAATTTTATTTTCACAGATACTTTTCAAGAACTTGTAAAGTAATTCAGAGAAATTGTTTTCACATGGCTCAGGAGTTTGTTTTTATTTATTAAAATTGTATAATAGCAGGCGCGTTAGAGAAAAATACCAAGAAAATTGGAAGAAAAAATTGGCATACTCGCTAAAACGCTTAAAAATATGAAGCAGCAATCAACCATCGTTTTTTCGATATTTAGATTGGGTTATTACTTATTACTTTGTTTTTTAATTTGTATTTGTTATGTTTCTAAGAATGTTTTGATTTTTTAATTTTAGATGTTTTGTTTTTTCATAGTAATTAATTGTTCTATGTCCTGCAGATGTATCCTGAAGAATTACGAGGTCGTCCAATTTTAACTGAATGATCTAATAAATGCACTTTTGTTTATCAGTTGATTGAGTAATAATTTATCTTATTAAATAAGAAGGAATTTATTATTATATATCGTTCTGTGAATGTTATGAATTTATTAATTTATGGTTTTGTTAAGGTTTAATTTTTCTTAATTTGACCCTTATCAAAATTTTAAAATTCGAAGTTTAAAAGTTAATCGCCCTCTAAATTTTAAATGTAAAAAACTCATGTTTATGAGCATTGCTATCAAATTTTTTTGTTTTTTGGTAGATATAACCTAATTATTCCATAAATGCCGTCGTCATCTAATTTGAATTTTGAAACTAATTGGGCTTTGATCCCTTGTTTACGATCAAAAACATATCATATTAATCTGACTACGTTATTGTTTACCCAATTTTTAAAGCACAAGCATCCGAACATACTTCACAATATTTGCTGTGATTATTTGCATCGGGTCCATTGGCATCGGGCAAAGTTATGTTCCCGAATTAGATTGTGACTCCATTAAAATTATATTGCGTCTATAAATTTAGTATAGTTAATGAATATATTTCTAGTATGAGTGTAATATAAAAAATATAATATAATTTTTTTACTATATTATGCAATAAGAATGCTTTACTAATTATCTTTCTTGTTTTTTATTTAAAAAAAATCATTCCATTTATTTTAAATTGAATTTTTAGCAATTGATTTTTCTGAAATGAAAATTTTTTTGATATTGCAGCTCGGATTTGCAAGGATATTTTTAAATAATATTTTAGTTCAGTCAAATCCATTAATTTATGAGTTTTAGACAGTATCTTTTATATAATCTGTATCAATGACATTTAAGTAGGTCCTTTTTCATTTGATATTTAATAATCAATTTTAACTTTTATATTATAGGTATTATTTTTAATATTTTGCATTAATTAGGTACCGATAAATAATTGATGTTCTAAGTTGTGATTTAGAACGTTAAATAAATTTGGCGTATTATTTCATTTTTTAGTTTAATCTTTTAATATAACTCAGAATGAACTTTGCGAAATTATACAACAGACCACAATTTCTTGAAACTTGTTATTAACCAAGACCGAAGCATGGATAGTTAGTTATAAGCCATGAAACTAAAGGAATTTTTTAATTTTAATTAAATTACAGAATATTTAAGTATGCATTAATTCAAATAATTATTGGTGTTCAGATATTTAAATGTATTTATATAATTATTTCAGTTTTATATTTTTTATTTTTGAATTAACTTTTATATAAATATTTAATGATGTCTAATATTATTTAGGATAAGATGCTTTCCATCATTCTAATTATTATCGAATCTTGTACCGGAAATTGTTATTATTTCATATCCAAATGCTTAGATTTACAGTTTTTAAAATTCATGGTTTTACTTATTAAATAAAGGACTTATCGTTTGATTACCGTTTGTTTTCTTAACATTTTATTATTATATAAAAAAGATTCGACTTACCTTTTATAATTTTGAATAAAGTCACAACATTTTAAATTTTACCCTTTGAGTTTTTTTATTTAACTTTGTATTTAAATTAATTACAATTTCGTTTGCCGTTGTTTTCTTCAAGATAACTTAATGTTCTCACTTTTGGTGCATATTTGTAATAACCTTTTAGCTGTACATAATTGCATATTAGCGTCGAGTAATTGATTTATATAATTTTTGCGGTGTAATTTTTTGCTATATCCTTTGCGTTTTTTTTATCATCATATATTTTTTAATTTTGTTTTTAAGGACACGCATACAAAAAATAAAACACACTATCAGGCTTCGATTATTTTATACTACTTTATCTTTTAAATTTATTCAAATTAAATGTCATGTTTTCGTCAAAATGCTGTATTTTTAATTATTTTATTTCAATTTTTGTATCGCTGAGACTCGTCGCTTTAACTTTGAAGCGGTTTGTTTTGATTTGATTGCCCTAGGTTGTTTCCATATATGTGTTTTTTCCTTACTAATTGTATTTATTTACATTTAAAATTTAGTAATTTTTATTTTTTATTAAAAAAATTAAATAAAACTTAAGCATGTTGTGTGAGGTTTTGTTATAATTAATTATGTTATGTTTTAAATATATTGTCATTAGGTTCAAATGGATGAGTTGAACCGTCTCACTTTAATTTTATTTTTAAAAAATTTTTAATTTTATGTCGATAAAGGTTAGTATTTTAGATGTGGTTCAAACATAGCATCAGCGGCATCCGCCCCTGAGGTTCTCCATGCGCATGACACTATCTTTTTCTGCACGGCGCGCGGCCGCACTGCTGACATTCTGCTTCTGCGTGAAAATACTTTTTTCCTTGCTAAAGTTTTTAGAATTACCAACAATCTTTTTTATTGAAGTAAATGTTGTAGAATTTATTATAACTAAAGTATGTTTATTTGGTTGTATTAAGATAAAAGTCAACAAAATTTTTATATTAAATTTGTCTTACTTTTTATTTTTGTTTCGTATAATTGCTTATTAATATTCTTGTCTTTCTGCAGCGTTATTTCACATGTCTCGGAAGATGTTTGATTAAATGTTATTAAATAAGACAGAATTTATAATTTCGCCGCTCCTAAATCAATTTATGAATTGGCGCGCGCTCACCAACGTTAAAGCTGATCAGTATTATAATTAAAGTTCATTTGAATAAATTCTTGACTAAAAATTAATACATAATTTTAACACAGCCGGAATGAAACGTCCATGATAATTATGATGACAGTCTTCGGAATAACTACGATGATAATGGTCGTTGACTTAATTCAAAAGATTTAACAGGTAATTGCATTTACTAAGTTTTTTCCAATTACGATCATTTTTATAATTATGTAAGTGTCTTTTTAGTAGTGTTATTAAATTGATTTCTACTTCTGTTTTGTATTTGGCATGCAGGGTTTGCATTTATTTGTTTTCATCGTGTTTTACTCTAACATCTTTTGATGTTGCATCGTTTTGCGTTTCTGTTGAATAAATTATTTATATTCTTATCTTTTACAAATTCCTTATAATTGAAATTAAAATGTATTTAATTTTGAAAATATATTGTTTATATTAGGCCATGTATGCTTCAAGATACTTTTTTTATATTTTAAAATGCCTGAATCATTGATTTTCTTTTCATATTAAATCTAGTACCCATTTTTATTTTTTATTTTATTAAAAATTTACTTTTTTATTTAACGAACTTTATTTACATTTTTTTGCAGTGAGGTTAAAATTATTGAAAATTTTTAAAACTGTTTAATTTTTAATTCAATAAACTATAATTCAACAATTTATATTAGGTTTTTTGGTTTTAAATTTTTATATTTTAAGCATTTGAAAGTCATATCTTATTTGTGACAGTTTATTGTTAATTTATTGCAAAATGCACTTGTCTCGACTCAAAATTGCCTTGTTCAGTTGCTTTCGACCTACGTAAGAATGAGTGATATTAGCACAAATTCTGCTGGGACCAATTTGTCAGACCAACCCATCGGTTGTTTTAAATCGGTTGAAGTCTTTTTCTGAAAATGCATTTTTCTATATTTCAAATCAAGATTTGCTATAACAATCAGAGTTAAGTTCATAATATGTGTTTTATTTGTTTGTTTTATTTTGCCTCGCGCTTTGGATTTACAATTGAGTCCATTTCCGTGCTTGTTTCACTCCGCCTGCAGAGTTGATAAAAAATGTTTTACTTTAGCGAAAACTCAAATTGCATAAACTTTCAAATACATTCTTTTTCATTTCAAAAAAGTATTTTGTGCGTTTATTAATTAAATCTTGTTTACTCTGGTATTGTTTTTCCTTGGTGTTATTCATATAAAGGCCATCAATGTATTTTTTATTTTTTGCTAATGGATTTAACTCGTTCTATGAAAACTCACCTTCTTTGGAATTAGTGAAATTGTTTTATCCGACCGAGTTTATTATTGTATGTGAGCATAAATTGCACGTTTTAATCGGTTTGCCTTTTTTCGTTTTTAAACTTTTTCAATAATTTAAAATAAAAACAAACGTCTTTTTAATCAAATTTACGATTTGCCATTAAATTGTTAAAATAAATTTGTCATTATTATTTAATACTTTTTCTTATTCGCATTGTCAGTAGTACAACTTCATGAGTTTATTTTTTGCTTTTGCGCCAGCAGAGGTTTTTTTCTTATTTTGGATCAAATTTACTGTATTCTTATTTTTAATACAATTAATTTTCATTATAAGTTATTTACAATTTGTTGTTATTTTCGAACCTCACATTTTAATTTTAACGTTCATATAAAAAATTGAGAATATGTTTTAATATTAACTTTCTTTTCTTTTAACATTTTGCTAGTATAAACATTATAATGCTTTCATAAAAATTGTAATACGTTATTGTTGTTACACTTTTTTAAACTTTTAAAGAGTTTTTTCGGCGTTGTCAATTGTATATTTTATTTGGGTACATAAATATGGTCTATGTATTATTATTACTTTATTTTAATTCCAAACCAAACATTAAAAAAATAGTCTTTCTTGCTTGCTTGCAAAAAATTAAATGATATTTATAGGGTTAAAAATATTTATATCTTCCGCTGGAAATTTGTAAAAAAATTTTCAAGATTAATTTTTATAAGAATAATTTTCTTTGTCTGTAGTATGGGTTTGTCAAAAAATATAATTCAAAATGTTGGAATTTTGTTTATTAAATATTTTTTATGATTGTGTAATAAGAATGATCTCCGATTTTTCTTACTATTTAATGAAATTAAATTAAAATTATGACGTTCAACTAGAATTGTAAAAGTTTATTCTTTATTTTGGATGCTGTCTTAATAATGTCACGCCGATTCAACCGGTTATGGGGCCGATTCAACCGGTTATGGGGTTTTATAGATTTTTTATTATTGCGTACATAGTGTTCAGTCAATTTTCAATAACATTTATATTTGTTATCTTTTGTATAATCTGTTTCAATGGTATTGATATGCCAGATTCAATTTGATTATTAATAATCATTTCACTTGACATGTATTTAAATTTCAGCAGTTGTACTGGCGCAAAAGTATAGGTTCCTTGTAGCATTTAAATAATTATTTTTTTGTTATTTATTTCTATTTAATTCTATATACAATGCCAAACTTTTCAATTTTATTGGAGTTTTACACATTGTTCGTAGCGTTTTGTAACATACACTTTTTATCTCACTTTCGATTTCATTGCTTTTTTGTAATTATAATAATTAATTTTTCCAAATAAATTTTGTTTTTCTGCTATTCTTGAATTGCTAAGGTGTTTAATTAGTCAATAATTTCTTGAAAGTTTTATTGTTTCCACATTTTTATTTATGTTTTTTTATTTGTCAAATTTTATGAACCAGTTAATTTTTTTAATAAAAAATTCTACTACAACATGCTCTTGGTTATCGGATTTAGCGAGAAAACAGTATTTCGATCAACGTGACACTACCATGAATTCTGTACCAATCTCGAGCCAATTCGTTTTGTATTTAAATAAAAATGGTTAGTTTTTTATTTTTTTTCGTCAATCAGCTCTTGCTTGGTATTTTATATTGAAACTGAATTTGTGAATCACCGTTGTTTGTTCCCGTCGTACATGGTTCATCCAATGCTACAAATGCCAAGACTCTGTTTTATCATTTAAATGTCTCCATTTCAACTTTTTGTTTATGTTTTATTTGTTTTAAAAACCGCTGATGTAATTTCGTAGTAAATTTATAAAGTAATTTGAGTTCAGTACCGTTTTTTTTTCTAAAATGGTACTCAGATGATTTGGTTTCTTATATTCAAAATAATATTTAAGCTTTTACTTTTCAGAAGATCTCACCATTGAGCATTATTGATTTGTATTCTTTACATTATAATCGGATGTTTAGAAGAAATATATGGTATTTAAATTTTTGCCTTTCTTTTTTATTTTAAATTAAAGTATTTGTTTGGTGTTGCAAATTTAATTATTTGTTCAATAGTCATTATTTTAAAATCGTTCACATCTTAATTTTATTAAATTATAAATCTATTCACGAATTAAGTAATTTTTTATTTTATTTTTTTTCGCTATCTGTGTCAAAATATTCATAATAATTATTTTAATTAGAAAAAAAAGTCATTAATTACTGCCAATTTTATCTCACAAATTGAATTATGCTTTTTTTGTGAATTTAAAATACTTAAGGATTTTAATTCAGCTTTAGCTTTGCGCTGTCTTTAAATTTCTTATTAATAAAGACTTCAGGTAATTAAACTTGTGCTGAGACATTTTTTCATTTAACAATCAGGTAATTTAACTTGTGCTGAGACATTTTTTCATTTAATGATAAATGAACTTTAAATTGCAGCGATTAACAAGAAGGTACATCGAATTTGCTAAATAAATTCTGAAGTTTAATGATAAATACGATTCTAGCTGCAAAAGGCTCTCTAAAATTAGATTGGATTTGATTAGACGATCAACCGGCGGTATGATTAATTAATTGTTATTCTTAAACTCACATTATAGTCATTGTCACATATTAAAGTAATACAAATATATCTATAAAGGCTTGCTTATTTCAGAATTGATAAAGCATGTCATTTATTTTATATTTTTATCTTTATTTATAGATATCATTAAATAAATTACCTAAGGTTTATTAATAAAAATGGATGATTTAAGATATTTAGTATTTCCGTGTGCTTATTAGGCTCGGATTATTGATTATTTGCATTTAAAAAAATTTTGATTTTAATAAAACGTCGTTAGGATTTTTTCTCCCTTCGATTTTGGTTTTTAGTTGTATTCTTTGACAGAATAATATTTTTATATCAATTCAGAACTCTTTTAGAATTCTCCAATTTGTCTAACATCCCATTAATTTATAACGTCCGCATTCCTTCCAAAAGAATGCTTTGATTTTTTTAGGTATTTTCCATGTCTTCTTATGCAGTATTTGTCCTTTTTTGCAGCGCCTTGAGGAATGCGGTGGTTCGTTTCTTTACTTTTTAATGACGTTTTTGATTTTCATTAATCTGTTCTTAGTAGTTTTTGTCTTGAAAACATTCATAATATTCAACACAGGTTTGAATTTTATGAATATTTAAATAAGTCTGCCTTTTTAATTTTCTTAGGGTCACCGATGTTCACTTCGCCGCCGATGTTCGCAGAATTTAAAAAATTTGTATAACTATGTTAAAGAGATAAAAAGAAACAATGGATAATTCATAAGAACAAGAAATAGCTACAGATCTATTTTGTTATCAAATTCTCTTTTCTCTGAAATTGGTAGTATTGTAAATTATACGGTTGTTGGTAAGGTTTAAATAATAAATAAAAAATTGTTTTTTTTGGCTCCGTTAATTTTCATGTTGGTATATTTCATTATGTTTTAATAAACTTGATGCTCAATTTGTGCAGACGTTTTTCAAATATTGCATGGTTTGTCGACGTTGTTGGCTTTTCAATTGCAATCTTGTTCTAGAAGCAATTTATATAGATTAATAAAACAAAATTACAAGAAATTTTTTTATGACTAAAAATTGAATAATGATTATTATATACTGCATTAAAACATTTTTTTAACCCTAATACAAATTATTCTTATTATAGTGTTTAGCATTATTTTAATTTGGGTACAAATTTTTCATCATAGCATGAATTTTATTTTTAAATTAAAAATTACCTTTATATATTATATTGTAACGGTTATGTTTGAGTTAAGTTTTTCTTAGATTGAATCAATATTTGTAATGAATATTACAACATATTACTTTCGCAATAATTCTTAAAATAGTATAAAGTTTTTTATAATTATTTTGTTCATAAGAATTTATTTGCAACATATAATCATTATTTTTCTATTTCATGTAATGTTTTTTAGATTGTTTGCATGTGTAATTTTATTTCTATATTTATTTAAGAGATTTTAGCTCATCATTCATTAAAATTTTTATTTATTCTAGCGCAAATTTTGTAAACTGCTGACAATCTAGAGAAATATTTTTTATTTTTGTCTTTTCATGGCTGCTTCTATGCATTTTAATTCGCAGATTTGTGATTTTTATTTTTGACTAATTTGGTAAAAAACATTTTATTAGTTTCTTCATTTTATGTTATATTTTATTAAAATCTATATTTATTAATGAATTGCTAATGGTTATTAAAGGGTAAAATTATCCTTTTGTTTTTTACATATAAGGAAAATGTCGCAAATCACCATTTATATTAAAACTTTTTTCAGTTATTAATTTTTACACGAAATCAGTTCGTACAACAATGTTTAAAAAAAAATCTCAATAAACCCACTAGTAACACTTTGTTCACACTCTTTGAAATCTTAACAATATAATATTTTGTCAGGATCGGCTTTTTACCTCAACAGGAATTAATTATTTATTTATCATTGTGTAACAGTTATTGTCAATTAAATTACGGGAAAAAAAGTTTTTGGACGTACATATTCTCGCATTTTACAAGCTTTTGATATCCCAAAATAAAGTTTTTAACAGCTTCAAAATTGATTGGTGCAATTATTTGATTTTTATGGTTTCATATTAAGCTATTAATTATATATTTAAACAGGATTATTAATTTATTTTTAAGACAAATTCTCAAAATATCTTACATATTTCGACATAAAATAAGTTGATTTTTAAAAATATAGTATTTTTGTTGCATATATTCATGATCAAAAGCCTATAGCAAATACTCTTTTTTTCTAAATTTAAAATTTTATAATTAATTTTTACATATGAATTAAAATAAATCAATTTCTTTATGTATTCTAAAATGAACAATCAAACCGTATGCAAAGTTTTTATTAACTATTAAGAACTCGCAACAACAATGCAAGAGAACTTTGTGGTGTTTGTAAATTCCTTTTTGTTAATTATATTTATAAAAATTTGTTCTTTGGTTTCGGTGTTTATTCTATCCAAAAATATGTTCACTTCATGTTGTGTCAGCTCATTTTGATTTCGCTCGTTAACGTTTGTTTTTCTTTTCGTTGCCATTTTAGCTGGTTCTGAAAAAAATTAAAATTAACAAATTTATCCATTCTTTAGAGTAAATTTCTGTCCTCATGTATTTAATAACAAAATTTTAAAAAATAATAATTTTTTGTTTTTCAAATATTCATAAATCCTTTCTGCATGGAATGTAGAAAATGTTTATTTTTTATTTTTTTTTTAAAACGGCCATTTTGCGATATGCTGTAATTTAAAAATAAGATTTTTTATCCTTTTCTGTAATTTTTTCGGTAATTTCTAGTTTTATATAATTTTTGTATCTTATTCTTACCGGCTCAAAGTCATTATGCTTGCACATTGGATTCATTTTAACACTACAATCATTCAAAGTCCGTCTCTTTTCCTTTTCAAAGCTATTATTTTCCTCATTATTTATGTAAATTGTAAGAATAATATCTATTTGCTTACATTAGATTATAACTTTGTTAGTTTTCTGACTGTTTAAGATCACTTATCAGCATGAAAAAAATCAATTTTTGATTAACAAAAATTCTATTATAATTTTATTATATTAATTAATTCAATAAGTAGTTTTTTAAAGTGCAGAATTTTTATAATGAATAGCTTGACGTCCTTGTGCTCTCGGTCTCATATAATGTGTAGCACATTTGGCGTCATTTAATTTCACATCAGTTTACTGAAATAGCAACAAACTCTTGCGAGTACCAAATCTGCTGGATTCTTTTTCTATAAGTTTTATTTAATAAATTAAGACGTATCATTAATAAAAAGTTTTCGTCAGATGTTTAGTGTAAATAAGCAAGCTACAAATCAAGCAATAACTCGCAAAAGAGAAATTGGGTTTGAATTATGTACCAGTATTTGAACTTAATTCAGATTTTTAAGATGTTTTTCTTACAACAAATCATTTTAAAATCTAAGTTATCATCTTTCTGATCATAATTATTACCTTTGATATTAAAATTGGTCGCTGAAATGAATTCGCGAAATAAGCGTTTTTTCTTAAAATTGATCACAACATATTAACTTAACTTAAATTATTATTTTAGAAATGTCTAGTTTTAATTGTAATTTTTATTTAGATTTAATTAATCGCGTTTCTTGCAAAATCTTCATATTGTATTCAAATTTCACGCCAAATATTGCGGCATCGTGTGTTAGGTACCGGCGAAGAGTAACTTTTTTAAATATTGGTAATTTTGTTTTTTTAATTGTTTGAAATATAAATATTATATTACTTGTCAGCTTGAATCTATATATTATTATAAGCTATTTTATGTATAATCGGATGTTTTCGTTTGAGATTTTTTCAGGTAATTTAAGATTATATGAAAAGGACTATTTTAGCTAATTGATAATTGATTAATTAATGTTTTGTAATAATAAGCTTTAACATTTATTTTTCACTATTTAATTGCAATTTTATTGCAATTTTGGTTTATTCGTTGGGATAACGTTATGTTGATCGAACATGAAGAGCTGCAATGAAATCTTTTAAACAAAATTGTATTTTTTGAATTTATTTAAAAATATTTAATTTACATTATACTTAGTATAAAGTAATATAGCTTGAAAATTTTAATGTTTAAATAATTTTCACTGTTTTAATTATTGCTCACAATCCTCCTGGTTATTTTATTTGTTAGCAGAATATATTTCATGTAATTATTATTTATATACATAAAAAATTTCTATTCATTATTTTGACCTTCTTTAGTCTACTAATAGCATTATTTTTTAATAATATATGCAATATTATTTTACAATAAATGTAGGCAGATTAAATAGTTTCAGCGTTAGTGAAATAGACTAATTTAAAAAAAAATTTTACTTGACAAAACGTAGAGTTACGCCAAACTAAAACTGATAGGCCGATATATTAATTATTTTGTGGACACTAAATATTGTTTCATTTGATATTTCATTCATATAACAGGGTATTCATTTACTCTATAAAAATATATCTAAGGGTTTTTGGATAAAAATTTTATCATATCTCCAATGTAGTTAATTCACATATATGTGAAAAATTGGGAGCTTCTGCATCCTCAATATTTATTTTTAATTCTTTTTCATTTAAATTCTTCAACATTGAACGTCTATATTGAAATGTGTTAATTTATTTTAGCGTTTGTAAAAAATTTTACTGCTTTAAATGTATGTATGTATGACTATTTGTTTAATGTGCATTGTAAATTAAAACAATTTATTTAGAGCATTTTTTTTAAATTTCTTTTTTGTATTCAAACAAGGCCTCCGATTCAATCTTTTAAAAAAATATTATTAAATTTGGGCTATTTTTTGAGTCTCTCGTGTTTATTTCAGCTTTATATAGTAAAAACATGAAAACATTTTGTATTTTTTTACTTATGCGTAAAAATGGATGTGTTGTTTTTGATTTAATAACATTTTTGTTAAAGATTTACCAGTACAAAAATATAATTTGTAAATATATATCATCAGTGGTAGAAAATTTAATAATTCATTACTTCAAAGGGCTGCTTCATTAATAATCGATAAATAATTAATTTTTCCATTTTAAATGAGATTATATGATGAAAGTCTAATTTAAGCATTAATTGAAAATTCTTTAAATTAAAAATTATTATTTTTAATTTTTTTCAATAACTTTCTTTAATTTAAAGTCTTTTTTGGTTTTTTTTAAGATGAGAGTTTATATTTAATTATGTTAATTTATTTTAGCGTTTGTAGAATATTTCTATTTTAAATGTATGTTTAAATAATTTTTTAATGTCGTAATCTATTATAAACAATTCTTTTTATTTAATTCTTGTTATTTAAGCTAGGTAAGATTACATTTGCGTACGTTTATTAATTGAATTTTATTTATCATTTACGTTTTTTTTTATATTATTCATTTTTGGTTTTTGTAGGTATATTATAATTGCAGCTTCTTATATTTTTTGAAATTTAGCTAAATTAGTACTTTGATGTTTTTAAAATAATTTAAATTTTATTTTATTTATTTAATCACTTTTTGTCTAAAGCATTTTTCAAATTAGCGTGTGACAAATACACGGCATCATCTCATTAAAGAAATAAAGTTAGCTATGCATATACATATGAAAATAAACTAATTAATTCGATTATGGAAATAAAATTTAACTTTTCAATTCAGGAGTTCAATAATTAAACTTTGTGCACATTCTTGTTAGCATTCTTGCATTTTTGGCAATCAAATTTGGCTTGTTTTGTTGGCCTGCTCCTTGTATTATATGTGTTGTCGAAACATTAGAGAAATCATAATTTGGTCCTAAGGTTAAATTGAATTTATATTATCTGGGATTTGGACAACATAATCTGGATCTGTTATGTTTGTTTGCAATATATATTAGTGATGATACTATATTTATCTTAAATAGAAGCCCCTAATATGGAATTCGGTGAATTATTTGAATTTTTTTTCTTTCTTTGAAATTTGCACTATTTATTGCTAGAACCATAAATGTAAATTTATTTGAAGTTAGAATTTAATTTTAATCATTTATTTACATGCTAATCTTGCGTGTTGTTTTGCGTAATGTTGCGCGTTGGTCTGGGTAGCAAAAGAAGAGTTCGGCATCACAGCTGCACCAGCATTTGTTAATTATTGCTTAACTTTGCCGATCAAATATGAACGTTGATTATTTTTTAAATTTGCCAGTAAATATTTTCTTACAATTTTTGATTTATTTTATTATCTATTCTAATTTAACATAAACTTTATATCTATGATAAAGATTTAACATTGTACAAATTTTCGTTATTTTATAAAATCTGGTATCCACGAATCTCATTTTTCTTTTTTTGAAAGTCCTCTTTCTTATTTCCATTATTTTAAGAATGAATTTTGCTGTATCTATATTTACATTATAATTAATTTCTTTATCGTAATACATTTACAATTTTGGTGTTACATTCGAACCTCGCAATCAACAGTCATCGTTATTAATCTTTTTTATGTTCTATTTTAACAATTTGACTGATTAAAGAAGTGCCAGGCCATTTAGTCGTTATCGATAATTTGAAGTTGTAATTGTGTAGTATTAATCTTTCATTGTGATCCCAATATCAACTCGCACTGCTCCCTGCTGAGTCTCAGTGCTTTGCTGTTGTGCTACGTCTAGTGCAAAAATTAATGATAATTCTGTGTTTTACTCAGAAAAATCATATTTATTTTATTTAATCTTTATTTCGGCATTTATCCTCTATAAATCATGGTAAATGTTTTTGTTACACCAACATTATGTGTGGCTGAGAACAAAAAAAAATGTTTCTTTTAATGATGCAAGCATTTATTTAAATTTTTTTTTTTGCTTGAATTTCCCATCCTTTTTGACGATTCTTATTTTCCCAAAGTTATTTTTAAAAAAGCAATTAAATGTTCCTATTTTTTTTTTTAATATTTTATTGATTACTCACGTAGTCGTGCGTCGCTTCACATTCCGACAGAATAAGTCTTAAATTAATTTAAATGTAGTGAATGGTAAGCTTGGTTGACTTTTGTTTTATTTCAAACATTTTCATAATTACCCAATTCAACAAACTTTGAATTTTAACATTTAACATTTTATATTCTCAAAAAGGACAACTATCTTTTAGCTGTTTTTTCAATTTTTTTAAATCATAACCCTTTGTTAGTTAACAAATCGTAAGCACATAACTGCTTCATACTGAATAATAATATTTGGTAGAGTGTTACTAGTTGCAAAAATGTGTTTCAATTCCGAAAACCTTTGCTATCATTTTCTTTTTTAAATTATTGTAAACATAAAATTTATTTTTTCAAAGAAAATGTAATTTTGTTTTTGTAAAAGTTAGTTAAGATCTTTAGGTGTAAAATTTTATATATAGTAAAGAGCAAATTTTAGCTTTTTTATTTATAAATTTATTTTTAATGCCTGGCATATAACGCTTTTTGTTGAGTGACATAATGTTAATAAATATCTTTTTAAAAGGTTATAGCGCTTATTAAATTTTGTTTAATATTAAAAAAAACACGATTTCCGTTATTTAAGAAGAAAAAAAGTTTATTTGATTATTCATATCTGTTTCGGAATGCCTTTTAAAAAATCTATATTTACTTTTTAGTATGTATTATTTGTAATGTTATTTATATACATTTATATATTAAGTTTTTTTCGCAATTATGTTAACATTGAGTTTATTGTTTACAATGCATTTTTTGTTGCTTTATACTCATTCTTGTCCTTGTTCTGCTGTATACATCATATGAAAACTATGTTCTAATTGCATCCATAAATTTCGGTGTACGTACTTTTACAATATGTGCCTTTTCCAGTTACAATTTTAACTTAAACATCACTTTTGTTTTCTCACATGTATAATTTTATTCCTTTTTATTTTCTTGTTAAAATTTTGTTATATAGGTACGTTTAAACTAAAAGATATTCTTAATATTTTTTATAACACGGTCAATGGAATAAATTAGTTTGTTTTAATATAGTTAATTAGCAATTTTAAAGTTGATTTTGTCGACAACCAGACTAGGACGGTGTTTCGCACTTTAGTTTTTATGGTTTTTGATAATATAGTTTGCGTCATAACTTTTTATTCAATTCTTTGCCAGTAAGGACATTTCAGTTTTGGCAAAAATTCTAAAATTGTTTAATTTGTATTTTTAATTTTTTCAATGTTTTGTACTTGCCAAGCCTTCTTACTTTGCGACTATTGTAAGAGTCAAGCTTTTATTGCGTATTTTTAGGAGGTGTATGCTAAATTATTGGTAATTTTATGCTTAGGATGTCGATAAATTTTAGTTTTGAAGTTTTAATTAAAATTTTGTTAATTTGGTCACCATTAACTATCTCAATTGGATTAACTCTTACCTAAATATCATTAAACTATTTTTTCCTAACATTAAAAATAAATATTCTTATGTTGAGCAAAAAATGTGCATCCATCTATTTATCTTGTTAAGAAGCGTTGGAAGATCGAACATGCTTTTCGGGTGGTCAAATATTTATCGTTTTTAAGTATTGTTTTGAATAAATTGCTGATTATTCATAAAGCTATTGGTTATATATTGGCATAATTGTTATATATCCAATCATTTGTGTTAGAATCTTAATTAGTTAAAATTATTTATATATATATCAGGAAAAGGTTCTATTACAAATTAAATTAATAGTTTACAGACAGACACCCACTAAATCAAAATATACTTGTTAGACAAAATAGAAATTAAGTAAAAAGTAATTTAGAACTTTTGAATTTTAGCCACACATTAAATTTAGAAGTTTTTGTTTTTTTTACATTTTTGGCATGAATAGACTGCCTTCTTATATACAATTAGTTTTTATTTTTTTTTGGCAATTAGTGACAGAATTAATTTTTTTTTTTTGAACATTTCATATACCTATTCAATCTTTGAGCATTAAATGTCCAATAAATAATTATTTCAAATCTTTTTTGGTTTGATAAAATAAATTGCGTAGTGCTTTGTTTAACATAACGACATTGTGCTTCTACTGCACGACCCTGGCAACATCTAAATTTTTATAATTTTAAATTTACTTTTACAAATATATCTTTAAATTATTGCTTTTTTAGTTTTATAATCATTTTCTTTTCGTCTTATCTAATCTTATATCATCGCCATTATTCCTAAGTAGTATGATTTGAATTTTTTTATTATTGTAAAAGTAGTGGTTCGTAGGATTTGCACCATTTTTATTCTAATTAATTAATTAATTTATTGCACTTAGTGAAGTTGAACTTATATTTTCTTTATTTAAAAAAATAAAATTTTGATTACATTTTAAGCAAAAAATACTCATTCGCTAATTTTTTTTTCTATTACGAATTCTTCAAGAATCGTCTTTTTTCTTCTATTTTTTAATTACATTGTAACTTACATAAAATAAAATAAAGCAAATTTCAAAAGCAGTTGATTCAGGAATTTGTGTTATTTTTTATTTTAGTTGTTTGAATTTTTTAGTATTTATTCGAGAGATTTTGTTGTATATTTAATGTAATTTTTATCATTATTAATTTAAGTAAATATAGAACAAGCCAATAGCAGGTTGTTTCGTACATGTTTTACAGTGTAGGTATATCCTGCAAGGTTTAAGAATACGTAGTCCTTGTCGTGTTGGTGAAAACAATTGTGATCTTTCATATCCACTTTTTTTGGCAGTTAATTCATTTCCTGCACATTATTTATCTCAAATTCTCGTCATCTTTTTTACTTTCGCTTTAATGAAATTTGTTTTATTTAAGCTTCAATAAATTTGGTTAATGCATTCTGCTGATTAATTGACGCCGCCAGAAGTGGTTTTAATTGAAATGACTCGAAGCTATATTTCGACCTCATTAAAATCCGCACTTCTTTTACATATAATATTTTTCCTTTTCTTGGTGAGCCTTTGCCGCTGATTTCTCTTTTTATGCTTTCGGTTCCTCGCTATTTAATTCGAGAGATTTTTTTTGTATATTTAATATAATTTTTATCATTATTAATTTAAGTAAATATAGAACAAGCCAATAGAGGTTGACAAATGTTTCTTTTCGTACATGTTTTACAGTGTAGGTATATCCTAGAAAAAGAATTTGTAGTCCTTGTCATGTTGGCGAAAACAGTGTGTGTCCGTTGTCGCTTGTCTATTTTAAAATTTATATAAAAGTAACGATTACGCTGGCTAAAATAAGTTTATAATGTCAAACTCTTTTAGAATATAAATTTGAATAATTAAACTTCTATGTGCTTTGACCAAACCCTGGTGCCCGTCAAACTGAAATCAATTTTTTTAATTTGTAGTTTAATTATTTACCAGTGCATTTATTTGGTCATACAAAATGAGAAAATAGTCCATTACCAGTTCTATCTTATTAATTAAAGAGTATTTAATTTGATTCTAATAATTTTTTCTTCCTTTTGACCGGCTCTACTCGGAATATGAAAGTCCGGTCATTTGCCACTTCAAAGAAGTTCTTGGTCGCCAACACTATGATCTGTCCACTTAGTTAAAAAATGGTATTGAAGTAAAAGCCATTATTAAAATTATAAAAGATTTCTTTTTATTTTTTGCATTATTTCGAATGGATTAACTTTAAGTATTTTGAATAGCGTTACTATGTTTTTTAATTCCAAATGTAAGTTCTTTATAAATTTCTTATTAATTTTTTACAGTTCTTTTAAGACTTTTTTCAAGGTATTATTTACATTTTACTCGACTACGAATATGATTTAAAAAATTGATAAGCATTATTTTTTTTGATTACAATTTTTTTTTCCTTGACAAAGACTCCGTTTTTAGGCATGGTACCTTTTTAACCATAAATTTACAGACCTATTAGAAATTTATTTTTTTTTAGTTCAAATTTATATTTCATGATTAGCGTACTTATAGATTTATTTGCTTAGTTATTCTATCAAAATTATTGATTTAATGTTATTTGTGGGTTTTAATTGGAAAAAAAAACTCTTAGTCATATTTTCCTTTTTAGCTCATTACCAAACACAGGGAAAGAAAGTAGAATGTATTTCAGCTTTCAACTTTCCTTAACTCGTGCCAAAAAATAAATGTTAACAAAAATTAAAAAAAAAATCCAAAAAAAAAGGGATTATTCAATAATGTCGTACATTTATTATTTGTTTTAGTAATTGAAAATCAGCATCGATAATGACAATTAGTAGTGTCAAATTCTCTTTTTTTCAATTATTTTTGAATACACTCATATAATTTTTTCGATATTGCATTTTCTTTTGAATTCGAAAAAAGAGCTGAAGTTTAATAACTTACGAACGATTATAAATTAGGATAAAATGTCAAAGATTGAACTAACATTTACTCTCGAAAAATCAACTGTCGAAAAGTCCTAGCATTAAATTTAAAAATTTTCTGTCGAAAAGTCCGCTGTCGAATAGATTTGGTATATATAAGTTTTTATTTGGGATGATATGTACTTTTTAATTCTAATTAAAGTAGTTTTTTGACTCAAAAAATCTAATGTTAGTATAAAGTTTTTTATTTTTGTTATTATTTTATTTTTATTTAAGATTAGCCCTGTAATCGATTTCTTTAGCTGGGCTGACTCCATCATTATCATTGTACACTAACTCAATATTAAATTGTTAATATACCTTGTATATTATATATAAACTTTTAATGTTTTATTAGAAGCTTTACAATTATGTTTTAAAGTTTAAAAGTTCCAAGCATATGAGTTTTTGGATTTGCCAAATTTAGTTATAAGATCATGTTTCAGACCATTTTTTATCGGTGGGCGGTTGGCGGTTGTCGCTTTACTTTGTTATAATAATTTTTTTATTTTTTATTTGAGAAAGGTGCCTTAATCTGAGTTTTTTACAAATAAAAAATTTTTATGCAAATTGTGCTCGTTCTTGCCAAGTAAATTTTTATTTTGTAGATCAAGTTTTAACTTGTGTTTATAGATTTGCCGGATTTAGGCATAAGATCATGTTGCGTGGTTCGTTTTTTTTTGTTTGTTTATGACTCGTTATTTATTTTTTTGTTTTTTTTTTTGCTTTATTATAACTAAGATAC
>JAKKIK010001097.1:0-19370 GCA_024500135.1 Heterodera carotae | reverse complement strand
ATATGACAAAGTTTGTAGAAATTAGGCGACATTAAGAAGTTATAGACCAAAAAATGGACTATCGGCGAGTTGTAATTCGGCGAGTTGCCTTTTCGGCGAGTTGACTTTTCGGCGAGTTGCCTTTCGACGAGTTGCTTTTCGACGAGTTGCCTTTCGGCGAGTTGTCATGATACCGTTTCCAGTGTTGCTGATCATGAATACAAACGCAGATTGGTTGTACTTCGAACTCCTATCCTTAATTCGAATCCATTACTAATTGTATGTCATATTGTTGAATCGATGAAATTGAATTTTAATGTTCAATTTGGTTAGAAATACCACTGACCTGAGTTCATTTCATGGTCAGCATCAATTGCTAAGTTTCCGTTTTGAACATGCATTTTAAGTCGCCATTGAGTACGTGTTTCCTCTTAAATTTAGGATGATGCCAAATTCTATTTGGGCAAGCGTGCCGTCTACGTGTACAAGGCGCACAAAAAGATCGCCCGGGGTGGTGGACCGAAGACACGCGTGCGTGCTATTTGGGGACGTATCACGCGCGTGCACGGCAACTCGGGCTCTGTACGTGCCAAATTCCGCCACAATTTGCCTGCCACAGCCATGGGCAAGCGAATCCGTGTCATGTTATATCCGTCAAACATTTGAGAGTGAATGAACTTGTTGGCCAAAAGGGCGAAGGCGAACATTTGTTACCATCTCTGCACCATTATTTTTCATTGTTGTTGTATCGGTCATAAAATGATGACAAATTTGGAAAAAATAGAAGTCAACAAAGAGGGACAAAATTGTTACATGATCATCGAAAGGTGGTGTTGAGGTAGCATTGGGTGAAAGGACAGGTTTTCAAAAATAAATACAGAAATTGCAAAAGCTAGCAGTACCAAAAATAAAGTCGTTTACGTCCAATGATCATCGTAAAACTGAATCAGCGCCTCACTTCGGAGTGTTTTTCAAGTATTGTAGCGAATGCATTTCGCCCCAACAACTTGTATGACATCATCAGCACAGATTTTGCCATCCCATCAAAGCAGGCATAATTGGAAATGAAAAGATTGTGCCCAAATTCTAGGCCCATTCCGAAATCCATTTCGTCGTTTGCGAACTTAATTGGGACAAGGGATTTTGAACAGTCTCGAGAAATGCTTGCTTCAGGCCAGGATCCAAATTAATAAAAATTTTGCCTAGGTTTCGTCATGGAAAACCGGACCTGAACCCACGTGTACAATTGGCAGAACTTCTCCCTCAGCATCGTTTTCGTCTCCTCACTATCTGTGGTGCCCATCATTTCGATGTTCCGCTTAAGTCGTGCTGAATATTAGGAATTTAGCCGGTGATGATGGACTCAACCGCCCCCCATTTTCCTTGCCATTTTCTGCTTTATCCTCTGACAACGGCCTATATCCAATGCCTTTGTTGTTGATCGCCACTTTGATGCCGATGCCATGGAATGGCATCCCAACGGACTCCTTGGCACGGCATTTTTTCAACGTTTGTAAATAGCTGGGCCCATAGCTGTTCAGGTCGTAGTTGTCGGGAAACAGGTGCGCAATTTTTTCGGCATTTGCACTAAAGTGTATTGGAATTAGTGCGGTTAAATTGATGCGTGAAATTGCTATGTGTCATGTTCGCGTCCTAAAATGGTATGACTGAACTGCTTCTTAGCCGCAGTGGTCAGCAAATATTGCAGAGCAGCAAAAAGATTGCGCTCTCCGCAAATGGTTAGTGAAGGGAAGTGCTGCTCCTTGTCGCCGCCGTCACTGACATGAACCAAATATTTTGGCACTTCCTCCGGCGCGTCACGCCAATAGCAAAAGCGGCCCGCACTGTGCACCAGCACTGTCTCCATTTCGGGTAAATCGGTTGGAAAACGCGTTTCCAACAAATAATTGCGCTTCCGCTGTTGTTGCGCCTCTTTTTTGTTGGTTGCCGCTTCTTTAGGCTGGTGATGGTCGGCAATGAGCAGAAATGGTCCAGCCAGCATCAACGAATCCAACGCCAAGAAGGCCTCTGAAGGGTCGTGTCAAAACAAACAAAATTTTAGGATCATCCCCTCAGGCAGGCCCGTATCCAGCCCCCCCCCCCCCCGAAATCGAAAAAAATGGGAAAATTTTGCTTTTTCCCCAGCAAAAGGAAAAAATTATCAAACCCTCCCTGAAACCAAAAATTTTCCGATTCCTCCCCCCCCCCCCCGAAAATTTTTTCTAGATAGGGGGCTTGCCCTTAGGCTTGGGGACTTGGACACACCAACCAGGGATGGTAATCAAGGGACACAAGGCCAATTAAACCCAAATGCATTCTTAAAATATGATTAAAACAATTTGGGGTAGAGGGAAGCCGGCGGAGAAATACCGACACATTTGGCGTCAAACTAAAAGCGATATTGAGCAAAGAATGAAACCCCACCTTTTGGCTTTTTGGGGTTCAGTTTGATAGCGTGCCGCCAAAATTGACATAATTCGGGCGGGTGTTTGACCATAAACACATCGTCCAATTGTTGCATCATCAATGTGTCAGCATCAGCAATGGATGAAATTGATTGTGACGATTCGTCATTTTCCTTCTAAAGACAATTGACAAGCTACTAACCCTAAAATTTATCCCATTTGTAAAGCAAACAATTGCGCTAAATTTTGGATGCATATCTTTTTATCTTTCGGAGTAATGTGTCTTCCAAACTGGACAAGAATCAGACCAACCTCCAAGTTTTTAGACTTTTTTCGCTCGACTTGCTTCCCGCCCGCTTCTTTATGCTGTCTTTTTCTGAAGACCATCTGTCAAAAACTCGAAAATCGAAGAAAAAAGTGTGATTGAATATTTTTAATATAATGCTAAACATAAAAAAAACAAAATCCTTTTTTTATATAAGCGTAGCATACGAAAGACAAAATTATCAACAGGCACAGACAGAAAAATAGAAAACAATCCGAATTTTTATATCACTATTGTAAAGTCGGCATCTTGTCATTTTTAGGTCGGTGTTAGTCACTTTTTTTACAAGAAAACCCAAAAAATAAGATCAATTTTTCTGCCCATTTTTAGGTTTCCGTTTCTCTTCCGGTGCAAATGGATTTTCCCGATCGTAAAAAGTCCTCAGCAGTGCGACACATCTGTCCTTATCAACTTCAGAAATTATCTTAAACAAAAATATGAATGATTATAATCGGGTTTTTATGTGCTAAACGGTTTATGTACTAAATAAGTGTGAAAAATGCAAAAAAATTGGTGCCAAAACCACAAAAATCAACTGCAAGATAGGTAGTAAAATGCAAATAAGCAATAAAAAATTTATGTATAAAAAATAAAGTCTAAAAAATCGGATAATCTCGACGAAAATTTAGTTTGTTATTGTAAAGCAGCATAAAGGTCATCAGAAACGAACCGTTTTGAAATTCGATTAAAATGTTGGGCTAAAAAACTGGACAATACCTGAATCTCATGTCCATGGCCATAGTCAGCATTGCTTGCTACACTGTAAATGCCACCGAAACGCGGGTTTTTGGCGCCAAACACCAACCGCCTTATTCGCAGTTGATACAGTGCACTTGCACACATAATACAAGGCTCAAGATTGACGTAAAATGTTGCCTGCATCATCATCTAAAATGGGAAAAAATTTTACGGTTCGAAGTGAATCGGAATGGGGGTCTAAAATGGAAAACTTAGAGTTCTAAATGAGTCGGAAGGGGGTGGGGGGGGTGGCGTTTCAGTTTAGCTCCACAAATTCTCAAAACCCACTTCAATAAAATTCGCGTTGCACGATTTGCACCATTGTTCAGCTTCGTCAATTGCCACAAATTCGGCATGGCGTGTCGGGTTTTTAGTCCTGTAAGCAGTTTTTAATAATGCAATTAAATAATGAGCGTGGTGACCCAATGAAAACACTTTCTAGGCTTGGAATAACAGATTAATTAGTGCCACTTGTGGGGTCTATCTGGAATGAAATTAGAAAACCCAGGAGGGATTCAAGGCAGGTCTCCAACTATTTCACCTGTTAACCTGGTTGAATCCGGTGCCGATCACCTCATTGTTAAGTACAATCACACAACCGACTGGAACTTCTTTTGTGTCGTAAGCCGTTTCAGCTAGCCGAAAGCAGAGATTGAAATAATCAGCATCAATTTTGGCTAACATTTTTGTATGTATAGTGTCACATATTAAAGCCTCGTTAGTTATTTGTTTGTAAGTCTTTGTTTACCTATTTAAATTAGCGGGAAAAATTTTCTTTGCAATACAATCCGAGAAAATCGTGATTAGCGTCTTGGTAAATTAATTTGTCATATTTGATCCTTTTTTTATTAAGCCTAATCACACAAATGTTCAACGCCAAACCAACCGCCGTTGCCAGCGACATCGAAGCACACAACTTGATCTCGAGCATCCCGCTCAACGACATTACCATTTAGTGCATCGAATCTGAAACATTGGGTGCCGAAAGTGGAGACCAGATTGATCAATGCGCTGAAGAAAATGGTAAAGAGCCTTTGTCTTAATTGTTATGGTAGAGCACCCTAATAGAACTCCCTCCCCTCTAATAAAGCTTCCCTTTTGAGATCCATGTGGCTCTAATATATATGTTTCAATTAATTCAATCTCGCTCTTATAGATTCTTGTCAATGTCCATCGGCATCCATGGCGACCCAGAATAGCGCCACAGAACTTAGCATCGACGACTGTCTCAAGAACTTTACCAGCGAGGAAAAAATTGACGATTCGCGTTGCGACCACTGCGAAACGAAGTGCACGATGGCCAAACGAATGTCCTTCACGCGACTGCCCAAAATTCTGGTAGGGAGGGAGGCTTTCGAGTTCGGGTCTCAGATTTGAAATGTCTTGAACCCCCGAGTCAGATCAGCATATTTTTTAGTCCATTAAAGCCTTTTTTGGTACTTATCCTTTATCTAGGACATGTCCAGATTTCAATTTTTATTTTTAGTATAGGATTTTCCAGGGTCGCTTATCACGACATTCATTTAGTCGGACCAAAACTCGAACATATGTATGGTCAAAAATAAAAATTTGTCGGACCCCTTAAACTACCAAGACAAATAATTATTAAACGTTTTCGCGCATTTTCACAGGTGGTGTGCTTCAAGCGATTCTTCTATGTGCCATCACTGAAGCGTTACGTCAAGCACAGTGTGCCCATTTCATTCCCGTTGGATAACTTCAATCCGTGCCCATATTTCGCGCCCAATATGCCCGAAGAATTGTCGTCAAAATGTACTACGCGCTACAACTGCATCGGAATTGTGGTAAGGATGATGGATGGCAAATAAGCAAAAACTCAGCTAATCACCATAATTTACTGACCGGGGTACAAATTGGACAAACAGTACAAAATGGTCTTTGCCATGCTATTTCTTCACTATTTTCCCTTATTAGACTCATCATGGTCAGCTCAATTATGGCCACTACTGCTCCTATGTGCGCAACAACAATGGCTGGGTCTTCTGCAATGACAGCAAAATTTTTGTAAATGATTAAATTTCTTAACCAATTTTTGTGTCTTCTTAATCACATATGTTGTACATATTGTTACATTTCAATTTTTAGCCTGTCCAAAGTGAGGCGCAGGTGGCAAAGCAGGATGCTTACATTGTGTTCTACAAGCTTGAAACGACGACAACGATGACAACGGCGGCGGATCGCAAATGAATCACCACAATGGCCACGCACCCACGACTTAACAATTAGTGTCATATGATCAGTTTATTGTATATGTGTATATATTGTGTACAAATCACCCACCCACTCACTAATTTTAATTGTTGTATACACTGATCTGTGCAAAAACACTGTTAATTTATAGTGTATGTATATATATTGTTGTCTTGTATTCCTAATTGTAAATACTGTTTAACGTTGACTTATACGACAATTGGTCTGTACCCTCCCTAAAGGGGCTGACTCAGTGTGTTAAATAAGCAACTTTTACAAATTTGCTAGTGGTTGAAGGGTGGATGTACAAATACCAATGAGGAGGAAATAACATTTCAAAATGTGCAGCAGAATGACTAAAATGTCCTCAGCCTTAAGCAAGAATTGTAGGATGATTGGATTATTTTTGGACATTGATCATTTCCATAAAATAACAATTCTTTGTGTCCCCCTTTTCCCAAGCACTCACATACTTTGTCGCTGTTCTGGGACGTTTCCTAAATCCACCAGAGCTAAAAATCCGCCACCATGGACGGGGCCAGCATGTTTTTTGGAACATAACTTTTTTCCTGGCCAATAAAAATATTCTAATTTTGGTATCGGTCGAAAAAAGAGATCTACATTTCGAACTTTATTTTTGTTTGAAGTTGGATCTTTTATGTAAGTCGGACGGATGGCATTTGGAAAGTTTCTTTTTTATTTGTTTGTCTTCGGTGCATTGGCCAAATTTCTGCCTGCCTCGCCTTCATTGGATTTTGATGTACCCAATTACTGTAATTAATATAGAAATGGTTACCGATGGAATCCTTTCCCTATTTGCCGATCCCGCCGGAGGCACTAATATTTAGAGAGGGAGGGGAAAGAGAGAAAGAAAGAGGTGTGCGGGGTGGGAGACTCGATACTTTCACAACAAGTCTATAAGGGCACCGCCTCTACAAATGCCGATAATTTCTTTTCAATGACAGGATGAAGAACAGCGAAACTTTTTTCGGGTCCGAAACAACGTCAGCGAAAAGTCGCGCCACACAACGGGAAAGTGCAACTTGGGTGTAAGGAAACATTTTACCGTTTTTTTTTATTTTTGCCTCCCCCCCCCCCCCCCCCCCCTCCTCACGCCGCCCTCTCGTCACCCGGGGCTTATTTTTCAACCACACTCAAAGGTCTCTGGCCTTTGTTTTCATTCCCATTAAAAAGGGGGGGGGCTCTAATATAAGAAAAATATAGTAATGTTATTTCATTTTTGTTCTACAGTTCCCCCCAATTTCCCTCTGTATACAGGCCGAATGTGTTAAGCACTCCGATTGTGGGCGTATAGAGAAGAGGCCAAGACAACTGGTGTCGATCAGCGCTGCTGCTGCAGAGGCTCGTCGTCGCAACTATTGTAAAGGGATTCGAGTCGGCAAATGTGACTGTTCGTTGTGCAAGAAGTACCAAGTACGCCAAAAGAGGAAAATGGAAATTTCTTGACAATAAAAAACTTTGAAAGATCGGAAGGGTCTGGGTCATTTTATATCCCAAGAGCCGTTTTTGCCACAACTTTTTATTTAGTCAATGAAAATTTTAGCCGGATCGGTCTTTGGGCCCTATTTTTTTTCCACTCCAAGCTTAGCTTCTACTTCTCTAAACATATACCTAATTTGTATAAATGGTTGACTATGAAAAAAGTGATGGCTCTTGGGAGTGAAACGGCCGTTGCCGCTCCAGGGCACATCGAATTTGGTTAAGCAATGCGACAACGACAACGCATGCGGTGGACTGATCGGTTCCTGCAAGATGACCACCGGGCACTGCGACTGTCAAAGCGGTGAAACAGTTCGAGCGGCGATGATTTACAAAAACCAAATTTAGCGGCCCAAAGGTTTTACACGGCCGAAAATCCAAATGAACGCATTGCGGGAAAAGCGGCTTATGTGCAGTTGTGTTACACGGACAATTGCGAAACATCGGATGATTGTTTTGGAATGCAGTGTTTGAAGGGCGAATGCGTATGCAGTTGATCAGTTTTGAACAATTGATTGGAGGTATTATGTAATGCAGTTTGTATTTAAAATTCATTTTGGAAAATTTTCGAATTCAGGCCCAGGGTTTGGAACTGAGCGAAATGGATACTTTTATGGTTTTCTAAACAAAACAAAAGAATTCTTTAAAGTACCGGTATTCGAAAAAGCTGAGTACCGTTTTTTGTTGGATGTACCGCTTTTTAAATTGTAAGCTCTCAGTTGCTCTGTTAGTGTTCCAAAAAAATTTTTCATGTGTGCTTGCTTTTATCCGATTTGTATTGTAAAGTGCAGTAATATAGTGCAATAGATTAATAAATTTCCAAGTCTATGGCGAAACACCAACCAGCCAATCCCAGGGTATATTGGTCACCAAAAAACGCCTCTCTCTATCCCATCATTTTTTTCTCTCTGATCAATCGTTCATCGTCATACTTGTAACTTCGAAGACGAGCCAAGGCCTTGAATTGAATATTTTTTTACTGAGTTTTTGTGTTTTACTAAGTCCATCCCAACTTTTTCATGGTATTCCCGGTCATCAGGCTCAGACATCGGCGCATAGTATGCCTTCTTGAAGTGCTCCAACGCCTCATCCCGCCGGTTCATTTTTTCGTACACAAGACCCAAATAATAATTGTTGGCCGAATAAAAACTGGGCTAAAGGTGTTCTTTATTTTTCATGAAATTCATTAAAAAAGGACTGGTGGTTCATTACCGACAATGTTTCCGCTCGTTCAAAGCATCGCATTGCCTCGTCATAGGTCGTTTCCGGTGGAGAGCCGTAGACCAGCGAGGCCAACCATCGCTTGTGCGTGGACAAATCGGCCAACTCGTAGTGCCAAACACCTTAAAAATTTAAAGAGATAGAAACATGTAAGACAAGGACTGGATCCTTGGGCTTTGAACGGGAACAGCCAAGGCCCATGCCTTTCAGGGACCTATTATTCAGCAGGATTTGGTCTTGTAAATTTTCCGAAAATTCGGTACATTTTAGGAAATATTTCTGTAAGATTTACTCAAGAAATTGTTATACCAATTTTTGGGAAGGTTTTCTAATCCATAATTTTTCGGCGATTTCAATCGCTTGTTTAAGAACTGGCCCGTCAAGATTAATGAAAAAAATATAAAACAGGTGTCGATTCAACGGGAGGTCGGTCACATTCAGTTCCCGCAGATTTCAAAGGATTCATAGTTTTTTTTTCAAAATGACATTTAAATAATGCTAAACACCCACCCAAAAGGTGCCATGTGGTTGCGTCGGTTGGGTTCAGCTCCAAAGCGCGCTCAAAATGGGCTTTGACCTCCATCGCTTTGGAAATGCGCGCTTTATTGCCTTCCATTTCGGCAGTTCTGTCCAACAAAATTGCATACCTGCAAAAAAGAACAGCATACAATTTAAAAGATCATTGACTTTTTCAATATTTTGCAAAAAGAAATTAATATGCATCGGTGAAAATTTTACCACAGACAGCCTGTTCATTACCATTTGTGTGCCCCAAATGTGCCCGTAGGCGGCTGGTTGTCCATCGCTTTTTTGGCAAAGTCGAAAGCCTGAGTTGCAATGAGGGTGAGTGGGGCACATATGGCCGAATGCACTTCATCACCCAGTGTTCATGCCCAGCTACAGGCCAGAATAGCGAGAATGGCCATGGTACAAAAACCCAACAATTGGTTGGACTAACCATTCGGATCCGGGGAAAACAAATCGGGGAGGTCGAGAAATGATCTGCACCGCCCAGAAAAGTAGTGTCTGCGAACCTCATAACAAAGTCGCTTGCATTCCTCCCGGTTTTTTGACGCTCTGCCCTGCTTGTATAGAACGCGCGCGAGACGCCATAACAGTTCCGGATTGTTCGAATTGCGATATCTGTGAAAAACAAAATTTTGCATTTTAACGAAGTTTTTTTTTTCATTTCGAGGTGTGACATCGTATTAGGGCCGAAACCCTCCACCATTCATTTACCTCCGCAACAAATTGTAGGCATTGTCAAGCATGTTGGACTCATAGTACAGGTCCGCCTCGCGGACCAACAACAAATTTGTGCCTTCATCATAAGCAGTGGCAGCACCCCGCTTGTCTGCGCCATCTTTGTCTTTGTTGCCCCAGCCAAACAAAGACAACGAAAGCGCAGCGCCGCCACCGCCGGCAGCGCCAGCCAAAAGGCGGGCGCCGAAATGCTTGTCATCTTTTCGAGAGTCACTGCTCTGCCGTTGTCCATCACGTTGCCCATGTTGTTGTCCTCGATCATTTTTGTTGTTACTGTTGTCGATGGTCCGCAGGCCAATCAGATGAGCATCCGCCTCTAGCAGTGTCAAATCGTTCTTGGAGCCCATAAAACGCTCGCTCAACTCTTTTAAAGGAAAGAAGAGAAATGATTGGCAAGAAAAATCGGAAAATGATTATATCTTTTACTCGTACCAGGGTCAAGCAATTTGACCCAGACTACGGATCCGATCACATATTTCCTGAAATTTGATGAATAGTTTATTTATAAATACTTCCTATTTATAAAGAAGCTAACTCAGCATCCTTTTCTGGCCGTCTGCAGACAGCGTTAAATTTGAGTCCAAAATCGATGTAGAGGTCCTCATTGACACGATGTACAACCCGTCCAGTCACCACTTGACCGGTAAAATCGCCAAGCTTGATAAAATTGGAACTGCGCAACAATTTGGCAAAGGATGCCATTCGTAACGCCTTAAAAAGGACACTTATCTTCAAAAAAAGAAAATATTTATTTGCAAAGAGAAATGGCCAAATAAATCACGATGCCACCAAGAATACTCTAGCCAGAAGCATAATTACTAGGGATTGCAATTACACACATATGTATGTATATGGAAATTCATATATTTTTCCTGAACTTGGAACAGCATAAAATAAATGTAAAACATATTTTTGAAATTAATTAAGCAAATTCGAATCATGTTTCATTTATTCGAATTATAAGTGCAAATGTTTGAAATTCTTTTAAACTGGTAAGTGTCTTCTTGTTAGAATCTTTTGATCAATTATTCAAGAATTTTAGATCAAAACACAGATAAAATTTGCCTTTGTGAAGAAGGCATAAATGATGTGCTAGTACGCGAAAAAGGCAATAAAATATATTTTCAATTGTTACCCTAACAGGGTTCGCAATCATGTATTTTAATTCCAGATCCAAGAAAAACGAACATATGAAGAAACATACTGGTTTACTAGAGACCGGACGCACCCCCCCCCCCCCCCTGGGTTTTTTCGGGATTGGACCTAGACACCAAAAATTTGGTCTTTACTTGATCCAAGAAAAAATCGAAAAAAAATTATAGAATTCATTCGAAAATGTGTTAGAAAAGTTTTTCAATTTTAATTCTCGCTCTAATCATTTTCCTTCCAAAGTTTCTTGTATCCATTGGTGCATGCATCATCTCGTTAATAAGAACACGTTGATTTTTTTTTCTCCAAATTTTCTGTTTGAAAATTGCTAAGGTCATTCAGTCAACAGCTGCTTCAAATGGATCATTTTCTGAACAATTTTAAATCCCAATGGTCGACACTTCAAACAAAATTAGGCGTTGATAAAGCCGAGGATTTACCGGTTTCGTCTGAATCTGACCAACATCAACAACCGAAAAAGCTGAGTGATCACGGCGACAAGCTTTGCGCAGGAGACACTGAGAAAATCCGAGCATCAAAAATCGCTAGTAATAATATGCAAAACATTTAATTCGTAATTTTGATAATTTCTTCTTTTTCAAAAACTTAGTCCGAATTTTAATCGGAGTCCATTTCGATACACCCAAATTAGAAATCTTTATTTCATATACAAATTTATATTTTTAATTGTTAGATAGAGTTTTTGGTATCGCAAAAAAAGCTTCTTGCAAGCTGCAAGAGAAGGCGACAAACATTTCGGCCATTGTCAGTGAGCGGGTCTGTTTATTTTTGGTCAGAAATTCGAAAAAATCTTATTTTTTAGACCATAATCGGCAACATTGAGAGGGAACGCCAAAAATTCATGGAAGAATTGCGCAAGGAGGGCAAAGGTGTGGACGGAATTTGGCTCGACGTACTTCTCGAAAATGATGAAGCTCAACAGCACATCATTTCCATTTCATCGGTCGGTTTATTTACGAACAAAAATAGTTTTAAGCAAATCTGTTGGTTGAACAACTAAAAAAATTATGGCCAGAAAACGGCCAATTTTTGTAAATACTTTCCGATCGGGAACAATTTATTGACAAGATGGGAATTTTAATGCAGCGCAGACTAGGTTTTGGTATCTTCAAATCTACAGTCCAATACATATACCTAATCGAGTTTATGGTCTAAAAAAACCCAACCTTTTTTCCATTCGCGAAAATCGACTAATTTTGTCTTTATTCGGCATTTTAATTTAGCATAGCGTAAAGAATCAATCTGTTTCAGCACTCCAAAAATTTGACGGAAGAGCCTCCGCTCGCCTTCGATTTGGAATCGGATATTGCGCTGGTCAAATTGTACGCCGAGGCACTGTTCGCGCTAGACCCTCGGTTGGCTGTGTGCAGATTTGAACTCGTTCCCAAAAAGTGAGTGAGGCGAAGGTGCGAGAGACTGTTAGTCGACGTTTGCGGACGAATTATAGCGCTGGTTTTTATTTCCTATATATTTTTAGTGCATAGCGACAGAAAATAAGAGTTTTTTTATTCATTTCTCTTCTCGCAATTGAAGAATGTGCTTTTTCACTAATTTTGGAGAAATAAAATTTGGTCATTAACTTTCAAAGAATTCGAATTTAGAAAACACCTGTATTTAGGGGGTGGAAAAATCAGCCATTAAATAGCAAAGGTAAATGTTAAAACACATAGATCAAATCTTAAATTTGTTATCATTCTTAGAAAGTTCGGAGTGTTTCGATCAGATTAATTAATCTGAAAAAATGACTATTGTAAATTGTGAAAAAAACACTTGTTATTTTTCATAATTTTTTTATTAGCATTTCTGCCTTTAGTCGTTCATTTTCTGATATTCACTTCAAATTTATTTTCAGAGTGCCTGAGGATAAATTCTGGCGTAACTATGCCTACCGAATTTCGTTGGTCCGCAAATTTGTGAACGAAAAGTGCACTTCTGATCAGTGTTCGACTTCGACAACGGACATAGAAAAGCCATTGGGAAAGGAAGAGCAACAACAAAAAAGTTTGTTTTTGCTATATTGTATTAATAATACCGTTTTTCCCTTATGGGGCTTTATTTTAAATGAACGAGACAATTCTATCAGGACCTTCTACAAATTGCTGCCCGAAAGCTACCCATTGAAATTAAGTGTTCAAAAACAATCTTCAAAAAAAGTTATTTAAACTTTTTTTTTTGTCTTCATTTCACTTTTTACGAGATATTTTTTCGCTTAACTTTTGCTTATCATAACCTTTTCAGACCATTAACTTCGAATAAATGCAAGTGCGAACCAAATAGCGGGGGCGGGGGGGGGGGGGGTCTTAGAGGCGGGTAATGCTCTGACGTAGGAAATAGATAACTACGTTACATTATATAGTAAACAAAAATGTGCCTTTGCAGTTAAACCGACGCAGAATAAAGATGACGACGACGATGATGAGGAAACGCTTGAAAAGGAACTGCTGAACGACTTGAACGAGTTCGAAGTTGTTGATGATGTGAAGAACGGCGTCAGCGGTGGCAGTGCCGAGGGGGACGACGGCAAAACGGGCGATGAAGAACTGAACAAGCAGCTCGACGAGCTGCTGGACAGCAACTGAACACACACATAAATGCACATTCACTTTGCTTGAATAATTCCAATTATTTAATTTCACTTTTATCTGTCACTGATTTAACTCCATGTTCACACCCAACATACATGCCCTAATTCTGCTGTTTTTCTACTGTAAACAAATGTGCTTATTTATGGCGAAAATAAATTGCCTATGACATATTCCGCTCTCTCCATTAAGAAATACCACGAAATTCACTCTTGCCCAACCAAAAATCCGCCTCTCGGAACAATATACCCGGGAGAGAAATTTCAGCTTGAAATGGGACTCTCTGCTGGGAACACCGGTAAACCTCGGGATCCGTAAGAACACTGCCATGGGGCGCCCCATTTCAGGCCGATCCCGATCACATTTGAGGCCCACTTCAATTGAGAAATACTAGTCATTTAAATTCAAATATTTATTCGGGATAAATTATATAATAAAAGCACGAAATAAAACAACATTAAGTCGTCAGCAACGATGATCGATTATGCAACCCGTTTAAACAAGCGAACGGATAAAAATGAAAACAAAGCTTTGGTTTTAGGCAGTAAACACCCGATTCATTACTTATTCAGCATAATTACCGCTAGTTTTCACTTTGCTGAGAAATCGGGATCGGAAATAGTTTTAAGCCTGGAAACAATCAAAATCAGAATTGAGCTTAAAAAAGACAAGCCATAAATCACAAAAACAAGATACCAAAGTAAATTCCATATGTATACTAATTGGGAATGTACGAATTCGATGGGGTGTCGATCCTATTCGGCCTGGTCTAACAATAAAACTCAAAAATCACTTTGACTTTTTGCATCATCCGAAGTTGACAGATATTCGATTTCATTGCTCTCGCTTCTCATAATTGAGACAGCCATTCCAATGAGCTCATCCGCGAGATCAACGCACTGAAATGCAAATGGAAATTATGGTAGCACATCCCCCCCTTCCCCCGCCCACTTTTGGGGAGCACTGAACCCAGACCCTTCTCCAAAATTTGGTCTGAAAAACCTAGGCCGGGACGAAAGCGGAACTTATGAAGTAGAAATTCTTGAAAAATCGAGCATTAATCCAACGTTTATTTAGCCCAATCAGAATGCCTGATCCCAATCCAAACATCGGAAAAAATTGATCAGAGACTAAAGTAATATGAAAAAAATTCAAACCTGAGATCATCGAAACTCGAAATAAAAAGATACCGGCAAAAATGCTCCGCATCATTCAAGTAAAAAATAAACGAAGGATGGATGATTTGGGTAAAAATAAGGCTTTCCTTCATTCTTTAAGATAAGACCATGTTCTTGAATAAAACTTTTTCCAAAAATAATTTATTTACAATTTTTGAATTTCCTTAAAAATCCAACTTAACGAGCGAAATGCATCTTTGAAACAAGGTAGGTGGAGGAGATTCATCCGGGCGAAATGGGGGCCGTCGGAAAAGGCAAATATGGAAATTCTTTGCATCAGAATAATATATTTTAACATATTTTGTATGTATATAAAAAATTTTTCTTTAAAGAAAATATTAAATGAACTTTTAAAATAAATTAACTTAAAATATAATCAAATAAATAAATTAAAAACTAAAACAAGATCGATAGGCTCTGCATGTGGCATAGAAAAGAAACGTTGTACAAGTTGGTTAAAAAAAGTTTAGTTGAAGAGATAATGGCGGCCAGTAAAGTCAAAAGCGGGGAAAATGTTGTTGGACCCAAATTAAAAAAGATTCAGGTTTGAAACCAAATTTTATGCTATTCATTGTTATAAGTCCTTAAAATAGTGAAAAAAGTGCAGCATCGAATTGGTTATAGTAATAATCTAATAATCCTCCAGGTTTAGTTTCAAAATTTTGTAAAAAAAACACAAAGCTTTATCTGAAAAGTGCAACATCGCAATAAAAAGGAGACAAATCGGTATAACACCACACAAAAATGTAATCATAAGATGCGCAAAAAAAAATCCTCAAAAAATCCGACACCAACGGATAAAACAGGAAAAAAATCGGTGAAAAAGTCATTTATAAAAAGGAAGAGGAGGGAAGGGATGCAGCCACACGGGCCAAGCCACCCAAACACATACATCAGAGATGTCAATCGATGTTTTATTAAAAAAAATCTGTATTTCGAACCTCCAAAAACAAATGCCTCAGACAATCCCTACTTATTACGCGGGCCGTGTGTTTGTTTACCAAAAAACAAAACAACTTTCTCACACCGTCTTCTGCTGCAGTTGCTGACCAGCACCCGCTGTTGCGGCGGTGATCGTGGTGGTCATCATCATTGGCTCGTCCATGTCCTCCGGCTTGACCGTCCCACCACCGCCTGGTGTGCCTGTTCCACCACCACCGCCGCCAATGCGTCGCTTCTCGCCTCCATTTGTGGTGGCAGAAGAAGAAGCACTGGCACTGTTGCCACTTACAACGATTTCTTTGAACAGTGGACGAATGTGCGCGCTGTTGTGATGGGACAACAGAGCCCAGCTGGACTCGAAATGTTCGTCGCACGAAATGCAGCCCAGCACGCCCGGTTCACCAGCTGCTGTGCGTAAAATGGGCACATCTTCCATTGTTTACAAAATATACGTACTCCAGGATCATGTCTCCCAAGCCCGTATCCCGAAATTGAGGAATCGCCCTCCCCCTCCCCCCCCCTCCTTGATACGCCCTCGATGCGCATTATAAAAATATGGATGGTTTATCCCACCTGTCTTCGCGACGGCAATCTTGCAAGGACGTTTTCGATGCTCAACAAAGTCGGCCAAACAGTGCGTCACAAAACGGCATCCACCGCAAATCAATGTGTCGAGAATTTCTGAGCAACAAAATTATTCAATATGAATCTTTAATTGTCCCTAATCCGCTGATTGGGCTTTTTCCAAAGAAAAAAATCCTGAACCGTTTCCCTGTTTTACCATCATGTCCATGTGACGTGGTGTTGCTGATAGCGCCGTCCGGCTGCGCGGCGAAAGTTCTGTTCGCGTTATTCTTCGCCGGCACGTCCGCCGAGCGCGTGGTCCCGTCACCGACAGCCGTAGCACCAGCACTGCCTTGGTCAATTTTCATGCGCTTCAAATCTTTGGCAGCCGCCTCTTGCAGAGGCACTTCATTTTTGTTGCGTTTCCTTAAAAATGTATTTTCGAATACAATTTTTTCAACAATGGTTCTCTCTAAAGTTCAAACTTAACACCCAGATAACAAATGTAAGACCATAGAAATTTCTTGTAAAAATACACACCCCATACTTTTTATAAAATCGGACGGGAGAGAAAAGAAAAGCATACACTGTGCTCTTTACACTAGTCGTTTGAAAGGCTCCAAAAATGCTTTTTGGCGGTGCCGGAGGTGCCACCGGCGTCGGCGGTTGCTGCTGACCATGCATTGCCAATTTCACATCTGTGTGTGGAATTTTTTTGAATGGCGCTCAAACGCAAATAAAAACAACAGAAAGACAAAAAAAAAGGTAATTGTTAGGGCTTGGCTTTTTAGGTAAGAAAAAATGCGGAATAGGTACTTAAATAGGTAAAAAAAAAATCTCAAAATAGGTATTAAATAGGTACAAAACTTCCAAAATAGGTAAATAAAATTTTTAAACACGAATTTTTTCAAGACTTTCTAAAGCCAAAAAATTTTTAAATCAACAAAAATTTTTGGAAATCAAAAGGTGTTTTAATTTTATAAAAAACTAATTTTAGGGACACGTTTTTGAACTTTTGATTTGCAAAAAATCGGTTTCACTAGTGTACTTTTTGAATTTTTTGGGCAAAAAAATCGGTTTTTAAGGGGTGCTTTTTTTAAAAATCAAAAAGTCGATCTTTAGGGGTGCATTTTGCCAATTTCCCACCAAATTCAAGACAAAAATTCACAAAAAAGCCAAAAAAGGTGTGAAAAGGTCACCAAAAATGCCGAAATAGGTAAAAATAGGTATTATAAAAATGGGTGTAGAAGCTCCAAACCAAGCTAAAAACTCGTTTTTTGTGCTTATCTCAACGTTACAAATGCGCAAAAATTTTAGGTATTTACCTAAAAAGCCAAGCCCTATTTATCAGTAATGTGACCTGAAGTCAAAAAACCCGGAAATTCTATACCTCCCTCCAAAAAGTGGTTTTTACAACAAATACTTTAAAATTCCTCAATTTTGTCCTCACTTTTCAAATTTATGTTGATTTTAGTCTGTTTTTTGGAGGGGCTGCATAACTAACTAGTAGGGCCCCAAAAATATGTACAAAATTCAAAAAAATACATTGAATTTATAAAAATATAATTATTGAAGCTTTAATAGAGCCTCTTAGTGAGAAATTTTTGGAATTTCGACTAAGAAAAATTTATTCTTTTTAGGGGTGCATTTTGAGTTTTTAAATTAATTACCATTTTTAATCCCTCCAATTTTGTTGCAATTTCAACTGCCTTGCATTTAAGCACTTTTGGAAGTCCATCACTGCGCGGTGTGTGAAGCCACTTGGCCAATGCTTGGCCAGGGTTTGCCCTCGAGCCATCGTCGGCCGGCATTTCGGGAAAGAAAAAGCCGGCATATAACACTCTGAGATTGGCACTGTCCCGCAGAGCGGTTGGAGATATAGATCTTCGTATCTCTAAGAAAGTGTCCAATGTTCCAACGCAGATCAATTGGTAGAGCCGTCGTGCAAAGAGAGGCCATAAATGTGTGGCAATTTGGCGTAGGCAAACATTCCAATAATATGGCAACATTAAAATGGTGTCGACGGTGTTGAAGAGATGACGAATCCGATGCAAAAATGTAATGACATTTTTGTCAACGTAACTAAAAGAATGGATGGACAATGATTTTAAATAAATTACTCATTTTTTGTAGAATGATAAGGTATCGTTTGGATAATTCGAATTTCCCATTACCTCTTCTCAAATTGTCGAGTCCGGTTTAGGGTCGCCAAAAAGACCGGGATTTGGGTGACGGGTTTCAGGTAACCCGTGGCAACCCTGTTTTGCAATGTGTGTCGATAAAATACAAGTGAATGGACTGATTTTTTGCAATTTTCAAAAATTCGTATAATAAAATAGGTAAAAATTTAAACCGAATTTCAATTTTTCGGAAGCCGATCAAATTGGACGGCGGTGGCACATCCAAAAGTGCCGACTCCTCCAATAAGACTCCACTGTCCACATTGTTGTCCTTCCACACAACTGCTCGATTGTCGTCCATGGATCGCCGAAATCCAATATGTCCAAGTGTCCATCGGCGGATGCCCCTCAAATGTCTGACGACCAATCGATCGAAACGGGCACTGATAGGCGCAATTTTCAGTCCAAGATCGGCACGCAAAGTCCAATCAAAAACATTGTACCAAACATCGTCACAAATATAGCTGAAATAAAATGGGGAAATTATTAAAAATAGAAATTTATAAGGTCAGGAGCCCCTCTCTCAAAAAAAAAATATTGGATATTTTAGGACCCAATTTTATTTTTAATCAATTTATTTTGAATATTTATTCCCTTTTTTAAGCCACTCACATTCGCTTTAAATTACGCTCGGCTTCACGCGGATGGTCGGACATAAATGAATTGAATCGGTATCACATAAAGGATTAATATAAGTAAAAAAGCTTTAAAAATGAATAAGATTGTGCGGGAACCAGAAACGGGCCGAATCCGGGCACTGTGAAATGGAACGAATGAATGGAACGCAAAATGTGACAGATTATAAGCGAATGAATGGGTCGGTCATACATATGTAAAACTAATCAATAGAATGTCTGACCCATGTAATATGAATACAGCAGACACAAAAACTAGTGATGCCAAACAGATTCTCTTAATGTTTTATTGAAATACATTTAATAAAAATGGGTGGCGTCGCATTTGTCTCCTTCAAATTGTGCGCGTCAAGAAAAGCGAAATATACGATAGGAGGACAATAATTTGAATGCCATTCTTGGCGACTTCGACAACCGCGAACCACTTGCCTACCTCCGCGCCATTGCACACCACTTGCATTTTTGAAATTGACATTG
>JAKKIK010001096.1:0-19388 GCA_024500135.1 Heterodera carotae | reverse complement strand
TAATCGCATTTATTTTGTCTGTTCACACTCACTGAATGTACGGCTGATAGTCGGGGAAGAACCAGTTGTGTGCCCATTCGAACTGCTCGGGCGTGTCCACTCCGATGCCGAAAATGCAATGGACCTGAAAATGAATGAGCAACCGGTACACACACATCCACAGGCATTCCCCGTAATAAACCCCGGAGAAAGGACACAACATTGAAGGATATGAGTTTCGGATTAACCCGATAACCGATCTTTTTGGCGACTCATCGACCTGGATCAACTATGGTACATACAAAAACACCTGCCTTTACGCCGGGAGGGTCGAGAACGAGTGTCCGACTTGCACTTTTCCATTGTTCAAATCCTTGCGTGTATTCAATGTCCGCAAAGAATTTGTCCAAATTGGACAATGTGTAATTTTGTCTGTAATTAATTATTGCCAATAATTTTTTTTTTGTTCATCGACAAAATTGCCTCGGGGTGAAAGCCAAAGTTTCATTTGAATTCCAAAGGTTGGCGGACGGAAAGAGAAAGGCGGAGCTGGTGAACGACCGTTGCATGGAGCGCAGACGCGAAGGGGGCAATAGCACGCGGTAGTAGTCCATGTTATAGCCCAAAAAGGGAGCAAAGTCAACGGGTGGTTGGCCATGGACAATGCCGCGGGTTGTCGGATCGGCGGATGACAACGATATTTAGAAATCGGATGAACCCAGATCCCCTAAAGGACATATCTGCGGCAGAGGGTGGGTATATCCGGATGATTTTTCTGGGAAATCGGACGGACTGTAGGGTAAGGACATAACCGCGGCAGTGGATTTCCGCGTATTACCACGGATATTAAAACTTGAATCTTTGACCAACCAAGCCTAGAGCTACTGACTGACCCGAGGCGAATAGTTTGACCACTTGTGCCGAGCCGCCCCACGCGCCGGCCAACGAAATGTGTGACAAAAGGAAAGTGTCCTTCCAAGTCTGAAAATGAATAATGAATAGTATATTTTATTCGCATTATTTTTATTACAATCTTTTGGCTTGATCTCCGCAGATCGGAAGCCAATTCCATTCTTTGTCCCTGCTTTGCTCACTCACTTTGTCCACAATTTTGTTGTAAAAAAAGTTGGCCATTGGATTTCCCATACTGTGAGCCAAAACAATGACTTTTCGGTTGCCATTTGTGTGGTAAAGTTGTTCAATCAGTGAACGCAATTTGACAAAATAGCGATTGAGTTCTTCTAAAATGATCAAAAATGCTATTTGCAATTAGTTTTTAAAAACACTAAAATATAATACACAAAGGCATTATTAAAAGGAAGAGATTTATCGGTAAAAATGTGTTAAAAACCAAAAAAAAATTTCCTCCCAGGCCGGGAATCGAACCCGGGTCTCGCACGTGACAGGCGCGGATACTAACCACTATACTACCTGGGATTACGAATGGACTATCGTATTTATTGCTGAAAAGGTATTAATCAATAAACAAAATTAATTGTTAACAGCAGAACTAAAGTTATTAAATAGAACAAAGTATATTTGTAGCAGAAAAAGGATATAATGAATTTTGCTTTCCAAAATTCGTAAATGCCCGCCCCCAGGCAAAAGTTACTAAAAAGATGACTTTAAAAGTGTTTGTGGGTGCCGTCCCCCCCCCGTCCCACCGGGCGCTCTTCGCCAATCGTACGGTGCCGCAACGACATCGACGCCGCGTTGGTAGCCCGCCTTGGTCAGTGAAGACACAATTGGCGCGAAGTAGCGACTCGGCGAACGTCGCGACGTGTCGAGCCTAAACTATTCTTTTTGGAAGGCTTTTCCTCTTTTAAAATTCCATTTCATATTAATTAGCTGTGCCTTTCCCCCATTTTTGGTGCTTTTGAACAATAATAATTCTTAAGCTACGAAATTTTTTGTTTGTCCGTAAGCCCAACCAATTATTGGTTGGTCAAACGCGTCGAAAAAAAAACAATAGTGACCAATACCATACCAATTATTTGTACCAATTATTGGTTGGTTTACGGTCTCTAACCTTATATGCTCCCCGCCCCCCTTTTTGCTCCCTCCCTTTTTCCCGTCCATTTGGCCCACCATTCCACCGTTTGCGTGTGTCCAAATCCGGGAACGCGGACTTTCACACCTTCCAAATCGGTCGCCAATCCGCTGGTCGCGTTGAAGCCAAGTCGCATATTATCGGCCCAACAGTCAATGACATAAGGGCCAAATTGCTTTAGGGGTTTGGGGGAATGTACGGCAAATTTAGAGGGGAAAAGTGCGCGACTTCAAAAAGCCAACTTGCAAATTAAGCCACAATTCAAAGTAATTGGCGGTTTGTCGCGCACAGAAATAATGGACAACCGACGGTTTGCCTAAAAGCGGCCAATTGCATTTAAAGCATTCATTCATTCATTCTATGCTAACCCGTCAAATTCGCTTTCAGTCGACTTCCGCCGTCGCCGGGGACTCAAAACAAAAAGAGAGAACGGCAAACATTTAGCGAAACGAATGGCACGGGAAAAAGAAGGGCGGCAGGGTACACTTCCGGACCGCTTGACCGGAAATGGCGGTCCGGAAATGTCCCCCCGTTCAGACAAAAAGGGGTGACTCACTTAGCACAATTGGATTTCGATTGGAAATCGGCACAATCGGAGTCTGTTCATCTGTAGGGCCGCCAAATCGGGACAAAAGTGAGCTCGGCGAACGTTGTCTGGCACTTTCGGGACTCAAAATGAAACCGCGAGAAGGCACCAAAAGAGCGAACAAAAGCAAGAGAAGCAGAAGTGCGATCGGCGGGGCGACAGACATTCGATCAAAAAATTTCAAAATTTAGCCGAAAGGGAGGGGAAAGTTTTGAAATGATTGAATTGTAATAAAAAGGAATTGGTCAAGCGAACGGAAAACCAAACAAAGAATGGAAAGAACGAATGAATGAACGGAAATTGGAGAAGGAGGGCCATTCCTTATCAGTTGGGCAATTCAATCAGTTAACTCATCATCATCAGCAACAATCACAATGTAATTCATTGAATCGCTTATACCCCCAAAATCATTCATTTTGATCAGCTGCCGATGAGTGATCAGTCGGGCGGCTGACTTTTGGTGGATCAAAATCTGTGACATAAAACACGCAAAACAATATTTTAAAAATAAGTTAGTGTTAAAATAAAAGAGCCTAAGAAAAGGCCAATTTTTGCTTGAGAAAATTCCCTAGAATTTCCAATAATTTTTTTGTTTGTTTCTTTCGTGGCTCCTTGTCATTCTGCTGGCACTGCCCTTAAATGGGCCAATGGCAATCCATTCAATTCAATTCAATGCCATTGTTTCCCCCCCCGGCGATCATCGCACAATCACTTCGTCCCCTCTTCTTCCGCCCATTCGTCCAACGTCGACAGCCTCCGGCGGTTGGAATTGGAGGTCAATGGGCTGCCGGCGGTCGTAGAAAATAGGCGCTTGAAGCAAAATCCAAGCAGTGCCGAAAAAGCAGCAAAGAGCGAACAGGACGAGGAACAAACGGTCCAAAACACTGAAGGGAGGGGGGGGGGAAGATTATCGAAAAGAAAAAGCCCCACGGGGGGAAGGAGGGGAATAAAGCCCGCCCGCGGGAGGGGGGGGAGAGGATAAAGCCCCGCGGGAAGGGGGGGGGAAGGAGGGATAAAGCCCCGCGGGAAGGGGGGGGGGAAGGAGGGATAAAGCCCCGCGGGAAGGGGGGGGGGGAAGGAGGGATGAAACCCCGCGGGAGGGGAGGCATGCTCCAGGGAAGGTACACGGGCACGTGCCCCCCACCCAAAGTACCCCATCCCACCTCCCCGCTCCCTTTTCCTGGATAAGTCCCTGGGCGGGTCCAAAAAGAGGACATTTTAACGCAAACGAAAGGAGCACTGACAAACGCTGACCTTGCCACATATTTCCAGTCTTGGTCCACCTTTTGGTCGCGGTCCTTCCGCCTTAAAAGCGCTGCCACAAAGCAAACATTTTCAAAAGCCTTCTCCACTTTTGGGCACCTTTTAAATTCGGGGGGACAAAATGCGTACAAATAAAAGTCAACCGATCAATTCAACTAAATTTTACTGCCTTTGATCAGACAACGGGCAGAGGAGGGACAGAAAATTGCTCTTAAGACCGAAACCCGAAACTTAAAATGCACCCGACCCAAAACCCAAATTTCTTTTACGACCCGACGGCAACAATGGCACCGACCGACCGATAGAGCCTTTTCAGTCGTTCGTCCAGCGGAGGCCGGCAAAGCGAATCCAACGGGGAATGTCTGAGCACGCCAATTGGGCCGAGCGAATTGTCCAACCGTTGGTGAAGCTGCGCGACTAACAATTGAATATTTTGCTTTAAATTATTTCCTTTTTTGTACCCGTCCGATTTTCTCTCTTCGGCACTTTGGGCCGCCCGTCCAAAAGGCGCGCGGAAACGTCCAACGGACGGCGCATGAACAGCACTTTTGGCAGCCAACGGAGGAACAGTCGGCGAATCCATGGCGAAAATTTGTGCGTGGTCGGCTTACGGAAGTGAAAGTTAAGCGCTAAAATGTGGGACAAATAATATTTTTAAAATTGGAAATTTAAATGATTTAATTTTGCGTTTCCATTTTTACCACAAACGGTGATCAGCACAGAGAGAGTGACCATGCACATTGTGAAAAGCAAATATTTGCCTACAAATTCAATCGCTAAATGAAATTTGTAAATGATCGGAAACGGACCGACCGATCAGTGGAAGAACAGTGCTGGTGGACGGCATAATTTCGGTCTTAAAATGAAAAAAGAATTGGTGGAAATATTGGAAGAACAGAACGAAATTAATTACCAGCAACAGAAAAAAGACGGTCAAAGCAACCAAAATGGAAATGCAAAGTGCGATCTGAGGGCAAAAAGAAAATGTAATTAAAATAAATAATAATTTAATTTTTGGACAAAAATAGGGAAAAGCAATGTTTTTGATGCTCGCGCAACGACCTTTTCGCCCGAATCCGATGGTAAATAAAAGACGAGAATGGTCAGAAAAGAGATGCCGACACAGGGGAACACCTGTCAGACAAAAACACTGATCAGCAAACGGAAGGGAAATGATCGGAAAATTTGATCCATTAGCCCACCAAATTGACAGTGTAAAACAACGGCTTACGGCGTAATGCCAAATTGTACTGAAAACGAAGGAAAATTGTGGTTCTAATTTAGCTTTCACAATTTACCACAATGTCGTCAAATTTGTTTTGAAGAGCTTTTCCCGCTGTGCCACCGGCGGATCGGCCCGGGTAAAGGAGAGAATGGCGAACAGCTTTGACGGACATGACGTCCCATTCCACGGACGGATAATAGTCCGACAAATCTGACGGAAAAATGTAATCATGGAAGAAACAATGCGAAAATGTGACAAAAAAAAAGGAAAGAAAATCCGTGCCAATGCCGTCCTCCGTTTGCGTCTCAGTGCCATTGGCGTCCTCCCAAAATGTAAGACGAAGCAAAGCCTCGGGGTAACTCCAGGAACCGAACTGTAAAACATGAAAAGAAAATGAGAGAGGGCCATTTGTTGGACAAAGTGCAACCTTCAGCTGACAAAGTTGTTCGTCAAACGGAAACCATTGGACGTCAATTTGGCACAGCGATTTAAAAACTGCCGGAGGCTCCCAAACGACCTTAAAAGGATTAATTAACAAAATTGTCATTATGAATGACCAACCACCTGTCCCGTGTAACTTATTGTCGCCTTGGTACCAATGGTAATGTTGTAGTGGCTGTCCGCATTGTTGTACAACACCAAGTCGGGCACCCACAACATTTCATGGGGCACATAAAGAGCGGTCACTCCTGTGGAGGGCACAAAGTGATGCCAATGCCAACATTTGGCATCGGCAGCATCCCCAAACATCTGGTGGCCTCGGCATCATCCGCCCAGGAAGGGGGGACAACAAAGTGATGCCACTATGCCAATATTGGCCAAGGCATCATCCCTCCCCCCCCCGGCGCACCTCCGTATTCCTTGGGCTCCCACGTCAGACGCGGGTCCATCCACAACTGACGAAGCCAAACACTGACCGTCATTATCTGATCAATCTCGTGCTTAACGGACCAAAATTAGCAACAAACAAAGCCAATCAATCAATTAATGGACAACAAGCCGAAAATTCGTTAGAAATATTCCAAATTTTGGAATGAAAAAAGCAAAATTATGCCCAAGAATTTCATCAAATAAATAAAAACACTGACCACGTCAATTATTTGGGAGAGACGCAATTTCAGTCGGACAGCGATGGGCCGTCGTTGGTCCACCGATTGGTGCTGATCGGCGACGGAAGGGCGCCGATGGCGATGATAATCGAGCAAAAGGTCATCAAAGAGACGCTTTGCCTGCTCATTGGACAACACAAAAGTGCAGCTGAGGAGCAACAAAAAAGTCGTCGCAAATGACGGCAAAAAATATTTTCCCATTTTGGAACGATCAATCACAAAATAATCAAATTACGAAGAGATCATCGACAAATTTAAAAATGATTCAACTAACATGTAAATTAAAATTGACCCAACTTTTTGACAACAATTTGGGTTCGTCGGATGGCTCAGTTCAGAGGGAGGAGACACTTTTCTTAAAGCAATGAATGCCCCCCGGGGGTAACAATTGCCTTTTTGCTCCTCTCAGCGGCCTCGACGGAAGGCATTAGCCATTTTATAAGAGCACATAAACAAAACATTGTGCTTGCTCTTCATTCTCTTCGTTTTTTATTCTCCCCGGCCAAAAGGCATTGGACCGAGTGGAAAAGAAAGCAGTGACAGCCGTAGGCAAAAAAAAAGATGGATGGACAAAATACCCACCCCCACGGGAAGGGATAGCGTAAGCAATGAGAAAACGCGGCCAATAATGCTGACAAAACTGGCGGACAGCCGAGCCGACGACCGGCGTATATAAACGCCCTAAAAGTCTCACTAAAAATTGTTCTCAAATCTCCCTATTTTATCGAAAAGGCCATTCAGAACACTTTTATCTTGAATTTTGACGAAATAATGACAGACTGATTTTCCATCGACTAAATTAATGGCGCAGAAACAAACGCATGAACACAAAGCAATGCGTTGTTTTTGACGCTGGTGGGTGGGACACAACGGCTTCTACCTCATTAATTTAAAAAAAAATCGACAAAAAGAAAAGTCATTTTTGATTAACTACCTGAAACAAAACTTATTTTGAACGGAGGGAAAGAGTTGATCAGTGACAGGAAGAAACGAAATCGCAAAAGCAACAAACACTTTTGAGACAGAGAAAGAGAGGACGACAACCAACGCGACATACACCAATGGAAAGGGATTGGATAAAGCCGAACTGTGTTTAGTTTCCACATTAATTTTCACTACGCACAAAAGGTCAATTCCAACCATCGCTCATTCATTCTCAGTCAACATCATTAAAACATAAGAAAATAGAGGGAGAGATGGTCAAAGGAGAGAGAGAGAGAGTACTGGTCCAAATCGAGTATATAGCAGTACCAAAATTGCCTATTCTCAAATTTGGGCCATTACTAAATTTGTGCGGGGTAAGAAAAAATGGTTGTGTGAAGAGAGCGGGAAGAAAACAAAATACAAAAAGTGCCATCCGAAATAGTCAAAGGGTCCGTCCGATCACTGATTGGTCTGTCAGATCGATGCAACGTCCAAAGAGAGAGAGAACCCTTCCCATCCGATCGACGGCTATTCTTCCGCACCAATGTCCTGCTTAATAATGCGCTGCTGCCCTTCTTCATCCTCTTTGGTGTCCATTTTGATCTTCTTCTCTGAAAAGGGAACTCATTCCACGGCATTTTAAGCAGCTAACAAATAAAAAATCTATTAAATAAAAGAAAGACTTGGCTAGTCACTAAAAGAACCATTTAAACAATTCCAAATAAAAGGACACATGAAAAACTATTTGAAGTGCCGAGCCCGATTAAAATGGCGCAGCTTTGTTGCTTTCGTGAGTCATCATCACTTTCTGAGTGAAGTCAAAAGGAGAAACACTTACTCAACTTTTGACTGTGCCACAAATGGGGGAGGTCTTTTAAAAAGGAGTCACACTGTGAAAATCACTTGAAAGACCAAAACAATTCTACATTTTAACAAAATCGGCCAGAATCTGGAGAAGGATCACTTCGCTTTCGCTAAGGTGCCTAATCACTTTCCACTCTCAAAATATTACTATACGACGACGATCTGTTAAACGATCACACGGACTGATTGATGACTCACCAGCAATAATCCCTTCCGACGATGAGTCTGCTGCAGCGGAGGCGCCCGACGGGCCACCACCGCCGTTAGCAGAAGACTCATCGCGACTCATCGGCCTTTTCAAGGATGCTGCACCTCCAATTCCCACAGGAGGCGCAGGCGGAGGACGCGCATCGGGCAGACGATCGGTGCCGAGAATTTTATAGAGCTGATTATAGGCGATCAGACGGACCGCATGCTGTGCCGAAGAAGTGATGTCCTCACGTTCTTGGTCGGTAATGTGTGCCAACAGGTCCACCTGTTCCTTTTCACACGGATCGGTGAGTTTGGAACGTTCTAGTGAGAAAAGTAAAAATTATTATATGAATATTAAATAGAAGTGATAAAGCAGCGGATTGTCTTTAACATACTGCTCAAAAATTGTCCACTGGAAATGACTTCGAATAGACGACGCACGGCATCGCCAGGACTCAGAGGCATCGCCATGGAAGCCAAAGTTTTTTCAACAAGCAATTCAATAGCCTAAAGCGTTCTTTTTATTTAATAGAACTGCCATAAAAGCAATACTCTGAACGTACCCAACAACTCAGTGCGGACCACGTCTGCACGCGATTGCCAATGTCTCTTGCGATTTTCATTGTCGAAATGACCGAGTGCAATGGCACACATTTTGCCTGAATTGTGTGAAATTATGTTTGGATCTTCCGGTCAACAAACGAATGAATCATTCAGATTATCGTTGGATAGTCAAAAACTAGCAAAATTGGCACTATTGTAAGACAGATGATGTACTGGTTTATTGCGTACCAATAAACAAATAAAAGAATGTATTTTATGAGACAATAAAAGTAACTGTGCAATGAATGGTCTCTTATTAAATTCGTAATTATTGTAATTACAGAATCTGTCTTAGTAAACTCACCTGGAAAAATTTAGCACGACGCAACTCCGCCAACGCACTCAAGCAAGGTTCCTTTGGCAACGGATCAGTGGGTGTCATCTCCTCCACTTGAGAGGCGGCTGATGTTCCGTCTTACATAGAAAAACACACGCAATCAATCAACGGACTTTAATTTATTCATCCATTCAATGGACAAATGAATGTAAATCTCTACACCAATTCTTGTTAAGTTCGACAAAGGTCGACGATGACTGACTGATCAGACCGTGTGTTTTGCTATTGGGCCCAATACCAATGGACGACGGCCCATTTATTTTTTTTAATTATTTCTCTAAAATTCCAGCCGCATCTCAACACAAACATGGAAATAAATAAATTTGGACTTTTTTGCTCCTCAAATAAATGTGTCTCAGTTGGCGGAATTGGATATTTGTTAGAAATCTTATCAAACGACCTTCTTCTGCAGGTTTAGGCTGTAGTGGCTCACGGAGGAGAACGCAAGTGAGGGTGACACGACAGGTGAATGGGATGGTGCTTAATGAGATGGAAAAAGCGGACTCTTTGATCAGTTCAGTCACTCGCAACTGGTCCTCCGAAAGATTCTAAAAAGAAAGTTGTAACAGAAAGAATTTTTCAGAAACCTCGGCATGTTTTTTGAAGTATTCGACCACTTGTTTCAAAAGCGTAACGGTCGGAATTTTGGAGCACAATACAACCAAATCAAACTGGAAAAGTATAAAAGTCAATGATAAGCAGCCCGCAAAACGCACTTGAGTGTCCGTCTTCATCAACAAATGCTTGGCCAACAGTCCAACTCTCATCACTCCTTTGAGCACGCGGTGCTCCTCCTGCGTCTCGGGGAGACACCCACTTTCGGAGAGCATAATATCCGAAACAGCTTTCAATGTTTTCTGAATTCATGCCCAATTGAAATAAATAAAGGAATAATGTGATAAGGTTGATCAACCTCCGTGAAAATGGCAACGCGTTCCACTGACTTCGCTTCTTCCAAGGACAGTTGAATCTGCTGTAGTTTATGCATCACGTGTTGGTCATCCATTATCTCATGACCACGCTGCATTGGCACAAACGGACGCGGTTGTTGCGGTGGAGGCTGGTAACTGTTACAAATAAAAAGATTTAAAATAACATAAAAAGCAACGGTACTTACGTCATCGACAAAGGTCCTCCAAACTTTTGCCTCTGCTGTTGCTTCTTTCCGCCCCACTGCTTCAGCTCAACTTTCAAACTCGGGTCCACTTTTTGCTTAAATGTGATGGACCTTTACAAAAAAAAAAGCCATAACAATCAAAACTTTGTATTGGAGTCGATGGCGTCTTCCCTTCAGATGAATATCCTTGGCGTTTTTATCGCTGAATTTGCAGTCGCACAATTTGCAGTTGTAATTGACAAATTTTCCGTGGCTGTCCGTCTCCTCCTCAATGTATTCTTGCCCAATCGGTTTTATGTCAACGTCCGCCAACAAAGCCTTCTTCAACCCAAACTTTAATTAATCCAGATTTATTATTGAGCAGACAAACCTCCAAATCTTGTGGCTTCATCGCTCCCGTCACAGCATTCACCGGATTTCCGACGGTTTTCAACTCCTCTCCAGTGGTTGTGAGAGTTGTACCACCAACAAATTTGGTGCCCGTCACACCAACAACCTTCTTCAACGGCACGTTAGCGCCACCAACTGTGGGGATCGGCTTGCCCAAAGCTTGGGCATTTGCCGACGAGATGACCACCGGGGAAATGTCCAATTGCTCGGGCACCGGTTTGCCCATTCGTCGCAGAAGTGCCACAGTGCGCTGGTGTTTCTGACCTTTGATGTGTGCGTCGTATGTGTCCTTGCTGGAAAGAAGGGATTGTAATGTGTGCAGACATTCTACAGTTAATGAGAATGGTACCTTGAACAGGTCAGCTCACAAACTTCGCAACGAAATCCAATGCCTTTGTAAGTGGGCACAGCGCTTTTGTTTTTGGCCGCCATTTCCTTCTTTTTGTGTGGCTTCCCCTCCATGTGGTCCTTGTAGGCGGCTTGTCCTGCACAGCTGATCTTGCAAACTTCGCAGAAATACTGCTGCACATCCCTATTCTGGTGGCCCAATCCGAAACGCTTCTTACGAAACTCTTAAAATTAGGAAATTGGCATTGATGCACCATCACAAAAGGAAAACCTTTGTTGACGTTTCCACCTCCCCCTGCTACAGCAGATTTGTTCACCCAATTGCTACGCGGCTGCACCCCGTGGTTGGTCTTGGACTGCAGGTAAGAGGAGGCGGCCGCGTAAACGGCCGCTTCGTATCCGGTGTAATGAGTTGCGTTCGCTCCTGTGGCAGCCGAAGTGGCATTGGCCCCTGTCGCTTTGCCACCCCCGATCACTCCGTAAGCACCGGTAGCCGAGGAAGCTGATTGTGAGACAAACCATTGACTATTTGGCTCTACAAGAACACAGAAACCATATTGGGCATATTGGGTTATGTTTCAAGCAGCCAGACGAAAACGCTCGCAGTCTAATTGAGTCCCAAACCTGAATAGTCCGGTGGCGGCGGTGGTGGCTGCTGAACGCCGTAGCCAGCAGCAACACTTTGCTGCTGCGTTGCTGCTTGGCTGTATTGCGCATAGGCTGAAGCAGCCAACGAATATTGCGAGGCACTAAACAACGAATATTTTCTTTTACGCTAACAAATTGTCTAAGGCTTTATCCGAATCAGCATTAAAATTAAACAAATATCTTTCAACAAAAGCCCAAAAATCGTTACGCGTATGCATTTGTTGTGGCGGTGCCGGCCACAGCAGCAGCCGCCGCGGCATTGTTTTGTTGCTGAGCATAATTTATGAAGCTCTGCTGCTGCCCATTTGCAGAAGCGTAAGCGCCATAATTGAATTGAGTTTGTTGGTAACCATACATTTTTGTCACTTTTCACAAAAAAGCTGAAAGTTCAACAAATTGCATATATTTGCGGTAGTACAAATCAGCAGGAGAATGATTTTAAAAAATGAAACGACAAAAGCTGTTATAGAGCTTATGAACTTGCTGGATTCGAAGAACAAAAAGGCGAAAGTCAAACCCATACAGAGATAAGATAAATACACAAACAAGTACTATAATAAAAAACGAATACAAAAGCAAGCAAACGAAATGAATGAAATATAATTTTAATGTTTTTCGTTTGGAAAATTTTTTTTTGAATTTGTAAATGCCTTCAGCAACTTTTTGTATTCAGTCCAGGTTTTCCATGGAGGGAGGGAGGGATGGGGATCAATCAGCATGGACACCAAAATTTTATCGATGCATGAATTTAATCATTGTAGTGAGTCAACTCATTGTTAAAACTTAAAATAAGTCCTCGGATTTTTCCGTTCGTCCATTTGGCGCATTTTGTTGACAGTTAACCACTCACAACAGCATTAACTCATTGGCGCCATTTGAATCCTCCATCGGAAAAAGTACTGCAAATATTTGCTCGGCTCTGGTCATTGGCCCGCCAATTTCCCAATATGAACGCGTTGCGCTCACCAAGTATCGGCAGTTATATTTTAAACAAATCGGCTTTATAGCAAACAATTATTTTGCAAATATTTAAATTAAAATGCAAAAATGTATTGTCCGTTGTCGGTAGGCGTGCCAATCGCCGACTGTCACTAAATGTGCGTTATAATGAAATGGTCCATCTTTTGCTTCGATTTTGCACGGCTTTGCTGACTTTTCAATTGATGTCAAAGTTTTGATTTTATTTTTGTCACTACTGCTGCTGTTCGATTTCAAGTAAGCTCACTAACCAGCGAGATGAAAATATAATTTGATAAGGAAACATATGAAATAAAGAAACGAAAATCGAATGAATTGCAATTTTAATGTATACATTTGGCTGATAATGCGAATTTTGACTACTATTTTAAACATTCGCAAATAAAAGGCGAATCATTAGGGCATGTTTTGGGACAAAATTCTTCTCCCTTCTCCTCCCTACTGTGAGGCTTATGATAAATCTCGATGACAAAATCCTACTCACCCATTGCTGGAAAAAAATAATAACTAAATAAGTGTCTTAGTACGGCACAACATCCGTGCCAATGACAGGGAAAGTATCTCCAACAGTGCGCGACGCTGCCGCCCCTTCATCGTCGGCCACAAATGCCATGGCCGTCGACCTAAACTCCAAACTGTCGACCCGCCATCTCACAATAAATGCCCCCACTCCGATCAACTGCCATCTTCGTCTGGTCAGCTGGGGCTGCTCTTTGGGTGGTCTTCTGTTCGGCTACGCCTCGTCCTCCATCAACGATTTGGTTGGACAATGAATGACTGTTCCGCCTTTTCTCCTTTACCCTAATTTCACCCCCCCCCCCCTTTCTGATCCCTTTCATTGTCCGTGAAATGCGTCTTGGCCCTGCCGCGGTTGGTGTGGTCACCTCCAGCTTCATGGTCGGAGCGTGCATCGGCGGCTTGGTGGGCGGAAGGCTGTCGGACCGAATTGGACGCAAGCGATCCTTGGTGCTGTTTGATGCGCTGTACATTGTTTTCTGTGTGTGCACTTCATTCGCACCAACATTGGAGGTTGGTTACGTTTATTTCAATACTGTATTTTTGATCACTTACCGTAACCAAACAGAATATATATTTTCGGAATGGCCAGTTGAAAATGCCAATGTTTTCAAAAATCATACTTCAAATCATTGCGATGTTGTTTGACATTAGTTTCTTGTCATCGCGCGAGTGTTGTACGGTTTTGCTTGCGGTGGCATGACTTCTGCGACACCTGTCCTTTTGGCCGAAATTTCCACGACTGAATTCCGATCTCAGTGTGTGTCGATGAGCCTTCTGTTTATCGTTTTTGGTGAAATGTGTGTGTTCATCGTCGGCGCGGTGTTCGGCAATATTTGGTAATGCCAATGTAATGACTTTTGACGAATCCAAACATCGACAGATCGAACACTCAAATCAATCATTTTCTACGCTATAATACTCTTTCAGGTTCGACACGTAAGTTCCGTCATGCTTTTGTTATTTCCAATGGCAAATTGTCCCTTTGGCCTCTGCCTCAAAAGTGAGTCCATTTGGCGTTGGATTAATGCGGCAGTGGTCATTCCTGCGGCTGCGCTGTTATTATGCCACGCATTGTTTGTGCCCGAAAGTCCGCGGTGGCTGGCACAAAATGGACAAGCCAAAAAAGGCTTCGACACATTGCGACGAATGCGCCGCAATTCACTGGAGACGCAAAGAGAATTTAGGTGATCAATCAGACAAAAGCGAAAAAAATCGGAAAATTTTAAGAGAAATCCAAGAAGTGATCAGCAGTGCAAATTCAGAGGAGGAGAACCCAAAGTCATTGGCCATTCTGCTGACGGTTCCCTGGGTCCGTTCTATTATGCTGATCGGAGTTGGAGTAGGATTCACTCAACAATGCTATGGGGTGATCATTGGCATGATGTTCGGCACCGAAATGTTGCAAGAAGGCGGCCTGGACATCAAGACGGCATTGTTGGGAAACATTGTCATTGGGGTCGGTGCCAGGACGGCCAGTTGCGGTTGCGACATAGAAATGCCAATGTTTGACCCCTCCTCCTTGTTTTAAAGGTTGTCTCTTTCTTGGCCTCATGGGTCGGTCTTTTGCTCGTTTCACGCGTTGGACGGCGATCATTGCTGATGGCTGGACAAATTGGTTCCATTGGAATGCACATTATGATCGCACTTTGCTTCACCCTTTTTCCCTATGGACCGTTACGAGGATGGCTTACATTGGCACTTATGCTCATTTTTCTGTCATTTTCCCAAGGGTGCATTTCAACCGTTACTTGGTGAGTGACTAAAGGATTGACGAAACATTTTTTTCGAATCAAAGGCTTCTCACGGCTGAGATTTTTCCACTGAATTTGAGAGGGATTTTCTCCGGAATCGGAATGTCCGTCGCGTGGTCAACTGCATTTGTCATCGCTATGCTTTTTCCCGTATGAAAATGGGATTTCCTAAACCCTTTTTAAAAATAGTAATCGCTAATTTATCGAACAATTTTCCTGGAGGATAATCCCCAAGGATAATCGATCACCTAATTTAACAGATCGGAACTCATTCCGTTGGTGTGGCCGCTAACTTCGCGTGTCTTGCCGTCTTCGGCTTCATCTTTCTAATTTTTGTTTGGCGTTTTTTGCCAGAAACGCGTAACAAAACATTGGAGGAATTGGAAAACCAATTTAAACTCGGAGATTGGACGGCACTGAAGAAAGAGGGGCAATTATAACAGTGGGAGGTGATAACAGCTGCGGATGAGGCCAAAGGGATGCAAATGGTTGAAAACACCGAAAAAATTAAGAATTTTTGAGTCGTGTTTGTATTGTCGTATGGTAATTGATGGTTGGTACTTTCGCGTTCACATCCTTATTACGCATAAATTGTGCGGTCAGCTAGCCCCTATTACCCTTTTTAAAATTTTGGGAACGCGAAAGTACCCGATGAGTTTGGCACAACATTTTTAACAAATTTCCCTGTAAAAAAGAAGTTAAGAACTAAACAAATTGGAATGATTAAATATTATTATAAATTAAATTTTTGGATTCGGTGCCATTTGGCGCGGGATAGGTGTGAACAAAACAGTGAAAAGAAAGAAAAGTGAGCGAGGGACGAAGTCCAGCTTTTTGTTATTTTGGGATATTGAAAAAACAGGGATAAACACACACAGAATTAGGTAGTTCCGATCGATTGTCAGAGAAATAGCAGGCATTTGTGCCAGTCCCAATTTTAAATGGCCATAGGCCCAACCCTCCAAGCAAAGCCACCGAAATACGGATAAATTGTTGAAAAGACTGACAAAATGTCTCGATTCATTCCTCTCGATTTCTCTTCCGCGTCGCTCCCTCTTCGTCGCCTGTCTCTGCGCTCGCCGTTGTTCGTTGGCTGAGCAGCGCGTCCAATTGAGGACCGATCATTTGGCCGTCCCTTCTGCTCGAATGGTTCTGTTGCGAGCTCACAGCAGCGGCAGCAGCTTAATTAAGAACAGTAAAGAAGTAAATAAAAAGGGACAAAACGAAATTATGCTAATATCAGAAATAAAATCTTGGATAATGAGTTTTGCCAGAGTGTTAATCATTTAAAATAATTTTGTCGTCGTTTAGTATATAGGAAATGCTCAAATCAATTCAAATCTAACCAGCAGCAGCAGCGGCAGCAGCCTCCACGGAAGAGCCGTTGGCGTCATGACCGGCGGCCATCGCCTGCATACTCGCCGCGTAATAATTCGCAAGTCCGTTTGCTTCCTAAGGAAATTTACTATAAATGCAAAGTTGATTTGGCCCATTCTGCAATCATTCAAATAAAAATACCATCGTCGCTGTGCGTAGTTCTGCCTCGCCATGGGCCCACCGACATTGGTCGCCGTTGTTGCAGAAGCCGCGTTGTTGGAAGAAAGTGCATAGCGATGTCTTATAGAACCGACCCATTGTGTCGTCTTGCCTAAAACAGTTTGGCAAATTAATGGGACTAAATTACATACTGCTGAACGCCCCAAATACTAATTTGGAGGAAAATTTTTTAAAAGGGCCAAATTATTAAGTATCAATTCTTTGCCGAATGCCGACTCTTTACAGACGGACCTGTAGTTGAGCTCTTTAATCCCATGTGCATAATGGCATTGCTTTCCGCGCGTGCAATTGCCTTCCATCAGCCAAATATTGCAAAGTGTGCTTTTGTACTTTGTCGGCACTTGCCCATCGGCGCCCGTTGCTGCCTGAGATTGGAATTGGCTGTAGTAAGCCTGAAGAAGCTGCTGCTGTTGTTGCTGTTGATAAGCGTTCATTGGTTCTTAAAAAAATGGAGTCTTTGTTTGTTTTGAATTCCAATTAGAGATAACAGTGACAGGTAGGGTAGGACGGGACCGGGGCTTTTGCAAAATACCGAGCGTCCAAATGAGTACCAGTGCCCCGGTTTTGGCCGGGTCCCGGTCCCGCCCCGGTTTTGCCCCGGTTTTCCCAGCCAAAAAAGCCCCGGTTTTTCAACCTGAAAAAGCCCCGGTCCCGGTTTTTGCCAAAAGCCCCGGTCCCGTACTACCCTAGTGACAGGTTAAAAGACTGCGTTAAATGAGGAAAGGAAAAAAGAAATTAAATTAATGTATTTACTATTTATGGTTCAAATCAGTCCCAAGTCCTCTGAATTCTTTTCAGCCCATTGGAATGACAAGATAAGAGATCAGGCCTAGCAAATCACATTCACTAAATAACTGAAATTCGAACAAAAAACATTCTAAATCGCTTTACACAATAAACAATCGTTTATTTACTAATTCATTTCTTATCCATAATAAAGATAAACACAATTTGTTTCATTCTTTTACAATTTTCTTAATAAAATACTATGGGAAGAGCGCGCCGAAAAAAGGTATATTTCGATGGGAAAATCAATGCTGTATAATACACTAACTTATAGGGAAAATCCGCCAGAAGAGCTCGACAGGGACAGCTCGGGCTTACAATTAGCACAAATGCCGCTGCCAGGAAGAAGCCCAAGCAATTTGTGTGGAAGTGTAATTGTCTTTCTTTTTGCAAATTGAGCTTCAGGAGAAGAAAGTCAATCGACGGCTCGACAAAAAGGACGATCGACGAACGGAGGAAATTTTGCGAGAAAACATTGTCGGACAGAAACCACAAGAGGAGCCGAGAGCGCCTCATGCCTTTGTTATTCATATGGGCAGCGTGGGACGCTATGTGCGACGATTGGAGGCGGATTTGAGACGGGTGATGAGCCCGCATACCTCCAAATCATTGCGGGTGCGAAATTTTGGCAAAGGAAAAAATGCTAAAACTTAAAGGCAAAAATTTAGGTGCTGAAACGAAACAAACTGAAGGACTTTGTTGTCCATTCTCAGTTTTTGGGTGTCTCTCACCTTGTCATTCTCTCGCGCACGTCTCTTTCGACGCATTTGCGCATCATTCGCAATCCACAAGGTCCAACGTTGCATTTCCGAGGTGATTTAAGTTTTGAAAAGGTACTTATAATAGTACAAAAGTAATCGCCTTCACATTTCTTCAAATTTTGGATACATCCGATCCCGATCTCCAATTCACAATGCTCATTTTTTTCTTACCGCCTCGGACTGCTTTATACTTTTATTCGTTTCCAGTCGAAAAGTATTCATTGGCTCGCGACGTTCTCTCTGTGCAGAAGCGGCCAGTCATTTATGAGGAGCTGTTTCAACACGCACCTTTGCTGGTGATGAACGGCTTTGGCAGCGAAGACAACAGCCAAAGGCATTTGCAGTTGGTGCAGACGACGGTGCAGAATATGTTCCCGGCCATCGACGTGGACAGGGTAATAAATTGACAAGAACTTACCAATTGGTGACTTTTGAGAATTTTTTCGATATTGTAAGAATTTGGTCCGGGGTACGGGTTTTCGCGCAATGGATGTTGTTGTATATCAGTGACCACTAAGAGCAACATTTTTTTCAAACAATGATTTTTCACTTAAGGTTAAACTCGCGTCCATTCGCCGTACTTTGCTTCTGAACTATGATGCGGATGAAGACCTTATCGACTTCAGACAATAGTAATGCCTTTTTTGGTTTTTTTTAAGACTAAATTTTATTCATTCAGTTCTATTAAATCGGTGCCTGCCGGAGTATCTCGTTCAACTAAAAAATTGTTACAGAGTAAAATCCCGGACCTCTCCAAATACCAGGACATCAGCGACTTTATGCTCAAGTGTGTTGTTTAACTGAGCATATTCGACTCATAGTCAACAAACACGCGACTTCACTTTAGGCCGGAACAATTGAGTGACAGTGAATTCGAGGGCGAACAGGCAGAATTGGAGCTAACTCAGGACATTGGTGGACGAGGGAAAAAGCGTGGCCAGCAAACCAAACTCAGTCTGTTATTTATCTATCTCTAAATGTTATAATATTTCCACAGGGCTGATGGAAATTGGGCCACGCATGACGTTGCGTTTGGTGCGAATCGAGGATGGCGTCAACGAGGGCACTGCTCTCTGGACACATTCCTCCTCCTCCCAGTGATCAAATAAATGTTCGAAATTTTTGTTTTTATTGCATAACGCATTTTTTGCTTTTTTAAAACAAAGGTGTGCTTTTCAATTTCGTCACATAATTTCTTTATAATGTTTTATTAAAAAAAACCAGGTAATAACAAAACGAAGAATGTATGATGAGATTCAACTATAGAATAAGTGCATATTGGTGTGTTTTGGGCATTTCTTTTCAAGTTTTCCATCTATCATTGATCATTTAAAATGTCACTGAATGTGTTCCGCTTGGTTGTTTATGAGGGCAGTCTCTTGTGAAGAAGGCGGAAGAATT
>JAKKIK010001095.1:0-19389 GCA_024500135.1 Heterodera carotae | reverse complement strand
AGTCGGAATTTCTGCTTGTGTCGGATTTTCCGTTGGTGTCGGATTTTCCGCTTGAGTCGGATTTTCCGGAGTCGGATTTTCCAGAGTCGGATTTTTTAGAGTCGGTTTCAGGGAGCCATTTTATAGCATCATTCAATAGCCTCTATGTACATGTGTGTGTTTAAAATTAGGGCTGACAATGAGAACAGGGTGACCATAATGCCGCATTTGGTCGGCATTTCTACATTTCCATCTTTTTACGCTCCCCGCAGTCATTTTTTTTGCCGCATTTAATAAGGAATTTGGTAAAAAATTAGAAATAATAATTTGGCATATTGTTTTCGCGAGATTTTGGCGTAAAATGTATCAATTTTTGCCTTCATTTCCCTTTAAAATGTCACTATTTTCTTCAAAATTTTTCGTGCGGCTCCTATGGCACCGCCGAACTCCCTTTCAATTTTTTTGGGAGCTGTCTGTACCTTACCGGTACCGGCTTTCTACCGGGTTACTGTTTTTTTATCGGTCAAAAACCTGAACTTCTGGAGAAGTGTCGGTTTTAGAAGTGCCCCGGTACAGGTCAACCCTATTTACCTATAAGTTATCATTAAGCATAAATTGACATAATAAACGATTTGCATAAACATGATTTTTTTATAAAAGATCATCAGGGAACAGTGCTGGGGAATGGAAGGCATTTTCGTGTAGATAAAAAATAAATTTTAATTTAAGTTTTTTTTTCTACAAAAATAATGATTCAAAACGGCAAGGCAAAAAAACAACAACAATTTTTAGCAATTATATAATTTACAGCTATTATAACATTGGCAAAAAAAAAATACTGTGTACATATAATGAATGGCTTTTAAATTCGTTCACATTTAAACTTCTTTTAAGTGGCAGCATTTTTTTCCCGCACATTTTGCATGATTTTTGAGTAAAAGATTGCCAAATTTGTTTGGATCATGATTATCTAAAGAAAAATTATAAATATTTAAAAATAATTTTTTCATTTTGTATTACGTTGGGCAACAATCAATGCATTGATTTCTTCATCGGGGAAATCAATAACTGTGACATTGAAATCCGTTAACAAAAATGGCAACTGCACAAAGTGGTCGCTTAAATTTTAATTTGGTATTATATTTTAAGTCTTGTTTTATTTTTTTTTATATTTAAAATTTTTTTAATTCAGAGGGAGGCTTTGTTTCATGAGGGCTCTACTTCAGCAGGGGAGGGGGGCTCTATATTCCAACCCATCTCAAAAGAGGGGCTTTGTTTCAGGGAGGGGGGGGGGGGCTCTAGATCAGGGAGGGGGCTTTATCTTAATCGCTTAAATGCCGCTTATTTAGAACCTGTAAACTCCAAACCGTTAGTGCTTGGAATGGCACCAAGATTGTAAAAATTAGCTTACCAAGAAAAGAAACCATATTTAGTATTTTCTTGTCGTGGACTATTTGTTGGGACTGCAGCGGACCCCGATTTTCCCCGGTTTTTGATGGGATCTCGGTCCCGGTTTTTGTGCAAATTCCAGGTTCCGGTCAACCCTAGGATTGAGTACCGAACAACATTTGGCTGAGACTGAAACGTGAGAACTGAAACAATACGTCCCAGCCCCCCCCCCGGTGGGCTTCTATTAGAGGAAATAATCAATTAATTTAAAAAAAATCAATTTTGAATTTTTTGATGCGCGGCAAATGCACACTTACAAAGCATCTGCAAATCGACGATAAAATTCGTGCAGTTCCATGTGCGCCTCGTGCAGCCCCATTCGGTCATAAATTTTATGGTAGCGTATGCCAAGTTCGCCCTCGAGCGCAATGTCTAAGCGCATCAACAACATGTGCATTGTGGTGCACAATGCCAAAAAAAAGTGCCAAATTTGTTCAGGGCCATTTGAGTATTTGTCTGTGGTTGTTGCCAACAAAAAATTGAGTAGAAACAAGAAAAAATTGTGCTCTTGAGTGCCAATTTTGGTGGCAAATTGTTGCTGTTCAAATTTGGATGTTGCCGTTAGTTGTTGCTGAGAATTTGTTGTACTGAAGCCTTCCAAACCTGTCAAAAGAATAAACAATTATGGGGATTTTAAGTGATGCCGCATATTTTTGAAAATTTCAAGTTATCTTTTCAATGAAACAAATGCTTCCTGGAGGGTTTCGGGATTTCTGATCACGCATATGGCACCAAATCCGTACCCTTGACCCGAAGTAAATCGAAAAGTCGAACAAATAAAAATTAATCCTTGAAATTATTGTGATAAAAGGTATAAATTATGTAAAAATTTCTCACAAAATTTTAATATACAAATTTTGACGCACACTTACTAAAGCCATTCTCGTGCCAACCACTCTCCCCTTTTATGGGGTTAAAAGCTGGAGACCGAACAATAAATTATTGATCAATAAAAACCAAAAAAATTGTTATTGTTATTATTGATAAAAAAATTTTCAAACGCAGGTAATAAAATTATATATGGTTATTGACCGATTAATTTGATCGCCAAATGACTAGGGCGTCCAAAAATACGGATTTCCATATTTTTGGACGTCCTACTAATGACCAATAGAACGACAATTAAAATTGGTTGATCCGTTACTAAAAATTGTATACCGTTTCCATTGCTGCCGTTTGTCATCAATTCTCTTTTATCACCATTTTCCAGAAGGTCGCTTCTTAAACCTATTAAAAAACTAGTATTAAAATCCCGTTTTACACTCTTTGGTTGCCTATTGTACTCTAAGGGTGTGTCAACAAAGTTTTGTCGCAAAATTTTTTAAATAAATTGAAAAAAAAATCATGACTCGAAATATTTTCCATATCATCGATGATATGTTAACATTTTTAGGGCAACAGATCAATACAATAGGAAAAGATTGGGGGAGAGATAAAGCCATGTTTAGGTAAATATTAGAGTAGCCTGTGGGAATATTGGCCCCGGTCCCGGAAAGCCGGCTTTTTCTGATTAGACTGGGATCTTCACGCATGGGTCCCGACCCGGGATTTCGCCCGGACACATTTTTACAAAATTCCGGTCACCAATAGTTATGCTCACCATTGGGTGTTATTGCTATTAATTGTGCCGGCGGCGATGGCACAAAATTACCATTGGGTGTCATTGCTATTAATTGTGCCGGCGGCGATGGCACTTGTGCCGGCGGCGATGGCACAGGATTACCATTGGTTGTCATTGCTTTTGATTGTGCCGGCGGCGATGGCACAAAATTTTTGCCGTCAAACATTTTCAGCTGCGGTTCGGCCTTCATTATGACCTCCTTTAAGTGCTCAGCAAACTGATCAATGCTAACTTTGCGTTTGCTTAAACAATGTTCCATTTTTGCAAGAAATTTGGCTGATTTTTCGGCATGTTCAACAGTTTGCAAGCCAATTTCGTCAGCAAAATTTATACAATTTATGCAAATTTCATGCAAAATTGCGCCCTTCAGTCGCGCTGAAATGGCCAAAAATGCGCCAAAATGCATTTTATGTCTGGTCAAATCGTTGTAGAAGAAGCGGCCAAGTGTAAATTCTGCGAATTTCATACCTAAATTCAACAAATAAGTGTTTACAGATCGGATAACCGGACCAACCAATAACTGGTACCAATAATTGGTCCTTCTTCGACAAATAATTGTTACCAATACCAATAATTGCCAGCGAATTTGACCGACCAAAATACTTCTTGGTCACACTATTGGTATGGTCACTGTGGGTTTTTTTCGACGATTTTTGTAAAATTGGTACCAGTGTGGTCGCATTATTTATACCTTTTATTGGTTTATATCATACAATTATTGGTACTGTCCGATTTCTATTAAGTTCGACTACTTCCTCCTCCCCCTAAAATGTCAAGTATTGGGTTTTGTAAAGTGGCCAAAATATCGGGTACCGGGATCAGTTGGTGATAAACAGTCAATAATTTGTTTAAAAAATTATTGTAGATAGTAGTTATTTAGCAGAATGGTGCATTCACAAAAATTGTAAGGATTATGAAAAAAAATTTTGAATATAAGTAAATATTGTTGTACTTCACAGTTTTTAGATTAGGAAAAAAAATGAAATTTTATTTTCGGCATTTTGTTCCTTCTACTATGCTTTAAAATAAGCCCCCGGGGGGCTCTATATTTCAGGGTGGGATATTAGGAAGAGGGGATGTATTAGAGGGAGGGTGGTGACTTATTTTACACCCCCCCCCTTCAATCAAAAAGGGCTCTCTACACATACATCGGGGATGTGCCGAGGCGGACAAAATCCGATTCCGATTATTGCCCAAAATCCGACTAAATGCGATTCCGATTACGATTCCGATTACGATTCGGCACATCCATGACATACATTGAGAATAGCAAATAATGCGTAAATTCAATATAATAATTGTATTAAATTTGATACTAAAATTATTATACCGTAGGAAGGCATTGCGTTTGTTGAAGACATTTGGAAAATGATGCAAAATATTAGAATAATCCAATGCAAATACAAATGGAATATCATAATTATTTGAAGAAATATAATATGATGTATTATAAACGGTATGTATAAATAAATAGTAAAAGTTCTGTTCTTTTTTATAATATTTTGTCTATTATGATGCAATTGTATTCATATATTTCAAGGGTTGGTAAATATAAAATTAATTTCTTTCAAATTTCTTTTTTGCTTATGGATTTTTACAAATTTTCAATGATGAAAATGTCTACACAAATTGCGCAACGAATGAAAAGAGATTTGCCACCAATATTTTTTGTAAATAATTTTTGAACAATAAATACATTAGGAATTTTCGTGAATCTTATTTTACAACACAAAAAAAACGAACGAAATTTACAGGGCTTTTTATTTTAGTGACGCTTAATTATTGTCAAGGGACAATGAAAATTATTTTTATAAATCATTTATGTATATCCCAAAACAATAGATAGGTAGAAATCATCCCTTCCTATTTTAGCATACCTATTATAATAATAATGCGCCCATTGTATGTCATGAATTTTTTGTAGGGTTTTTGAACAGCGGTTAAAAAAAAACTCCCCTGTTCTAATAATATTATGATAATTAAAAAAAAAATTCCAGGGCTGGGCCAAACCAAAAAATAAAATACGAAATGCGAATTGCGAACTATGCGAACTGAAAATAAAAAACGAACTGCGAATTGCGAACTATACGAACTCAAAAAACACGAACTTTGCGAACTATACGAAATATACGAACTGTGAAATGCGAATTTTTCAAAAATTTTATTCATATGAAAAATCGTAAATTTTTATATTGTGGTGCAAGAACAGAAGCATCTGCATTTTCGGGTGTCAATCTTTTTCTCAAATCATTTACAATTAATCCCGCTGCCGAAAAAAAGTCTCGCTTTCAGCTGGCTTCCGGGGCTGAAAGAAAACGGTGTGCCAGTTTGGTTAAGAGGGGCCATTTGATAACAAAAAATTGCACTAAAAACATCCTAATTTTCATTGAAATTTCATTGAAATACACTGTAAATTATGTGGAGGAGAAGGCGGTGCCGATAGGAGCCGCCGGGAAATTTTTGAGAATTTAGTTGGGTTTCTTATGAAACTTTGTATTAAAATGGATGCCCATATATCATTTATAAATTCCAATTTTCGAAACAATCATATACGGAGTTATTTTCTCCCAAAAAATATTTTAATATTCGAAAAAATATGAGCGAAATTTAATAGGTATATTTCCATTCTCAAAAATTGACTGGTAAAGTCATAAAAATCAATTTACAAACCGAGGGATTCGAACCCACACCAGACATACAAGTAAAACATACAATACAAACCAATCGGCCATTGACTATTTATTTTGTCTGTCGGAATTGTAATATATGAACGAAAAATAAATTTACAAATTGAGACTAATAATGCAACAAAAGGAGTCGGGTTTCGAGTTTTTTCGCAAAAAAAAATCAATGACCAAAAAAAAATTCATAATTTAGCTTTCCAACCTATAATTTGATTTTTGGTGCCCATATATATGGTAAATCTTAAGGGCAGGCGGTGCCGATAGGCGCCGCCGAGAATTCTTGAGAATTTAACTTTCAAAAGGTGTGAAAAGAAATGTTACTACTTTGTCTCACTATAATTTCATGTTTACATATTGTCCGCTTTACTGAAAACAACGAGGAACATTTTTCCTTTTTTTCAAGTTTTTGAATTTTTGACCCAATGTTCGGGTCCGGAATTCGGAAATTATGTTGGAGTGAATGTCAGTTTTTGTAATTTTTTAAGTGTATTAATCGATTACCTTCTGCCAAAGCATTGCTCCTAAACACATATAGCGTAATTCCTAAATTAAAGCACCCCTCTGAAATAGAATGCCCCCCTGAAATAGAGCGCCCCTTTTGAAGAGGGTTGAAAAATAGAACGCCCGGATGCTTTAAGGAATTACAGTACCTTTCATTTCATTTTTTCCGTTTTAAGCAATTTTGGAGCGAGTTCCTTAACAAATAATCCCATCGGTGCCGATAAGGCGCCGATGGGAAAATTTTGACATTTTTAGCGAATTAACTAAGTAAAATTAACACAAAATTGCACTATAAAAATTTCCTAATTTTCCTTGAAATTTTATTTTGTCGGGAAATACACTGTAAATTATGTGGAGGGGCAGGCGGTGCAGATAGTCGCCGCCGGAAAAATTTTGAGAATTTAGCTGGGTTTCCTTATGAAAATTTGTATTAAAATGACAGCCCATAAATTCTCAATAAGTTACAATTTTAATATTAAGTTACAGGAGGTTTTTTCACTCCAAAAATAATTTTTAAAAGTCGAAAAAATATGAGAGCAATTTAACATTTATTTTCCTGCATAAAAATGAAAGGTAAAGTAATAAAAATCATTTTACAATACGCGGGATGCGAACCAACACCAGACATACTAGTCAAATATACAACACAGACCAATCGGCCATAGACAATTTCTTTTGTTTGGCGGAATTAATAATGTTTTTTTCTTAAAACTCATTGGTATTCTCGCTAAGAATCCCCCTAATCGGATTTCGAGGCAAAATCCAATTACGATTATCTGATTCCGATTATGGCCCAAAATCCGATTAATTGCGGATTATAAATTAGATACATTTATATTATAATTAATTTATAGATTACACTTTACAAAACTATAAACATGATGCATACATAAATAACAGAATACAGTAATAATATATAAACTTTTTATTCATTCACTTTAGTCACAAAATTGTTAATAAAATTTTTTCGAGTGAGACGATGTGTCATAAAAAAACAAACACAACCAATTAATTTAAATCCGAATTATAATCAGGAGTAAGCGCCAATGACGGCCATGAATTTAATTTTAATTTTATTTGAGCAAACCATATGTACACAAATGTATAACCACACATGGTGCATACATGTAACAGAATATAAAAAAATAAAATAAAAATTGTGTACATTGATTCCGGGTTGCTTCCCTTTTCTTTTGTCCATCATAATTCCTCTAATTATTGCTAGACGTCCTTTCCTTTTGAGATCCCTTCTAATTATCGCCACCTACCCCTCTCTCAAGGGCTATTAAAAATAGAATCCCCAGGGCGTCTATTAGAGTAAATACGGTATTAGAGAAAATAGGTCATTTTAATTTTTATTTGAGAAGTTTGCAGTAAGAATTGAATTAAATGCATGTGCAACAAATGTGACAACCGCATAAATGAACAGCTTTTTTTTCGTCTTTGCTTTGGCTTATGGATGCCATTGCCACTTTGTTGCAACTTTCTCTTGGCTCGTCTCAAACGCAACAAATTTGTGAATTCCTCCTTTTTTACTGTTTTCATTATCTTGTTCTCTCCTTTTTTTTACTCATAAATTGCGAAAGTTAATGACTTGTCCCCAATTGTTCCAACGGTCAGCTCCTTTTTTCGGAGCCTCTTTTTGCTCAAAGTGTTTCGGCGGTTTAATACGGTCAGATCCTCAAAATCACAACAAGATTTGAATCTACCCCTTTATAGCTGCCATTTGATGCCCAGAATGCCCTTTGAACTTTTTAATTTACACTTGGCCTTTTTGTTGTTAACATTTTAATAATATTTAACAATCACCATTCATTCTATATTATTATTTAAATTTTCTTGCCACCCAATCCATCTGATCAGAATGAATTGACTAGAAGTAGCGAGTCAACAATGGTGAATGAAGCGGCGGGCGAAAGGGTCGAGAGCAAATGACAATCATAATTATTTAAATGCTAAATTTAGGTCGGATTAGGTGAAGTGTCTTCTTCTTTTTTTAATAATTTCTTCCTTTTTTACAATGTCTAAATTTTTGTATAAGAGTTGCTTATTGTTCAAGTTGCCATCAAGCCAAAAGGAGTAAGCATAACATGTACTATTTGCATTTTGTAGCCTTCGGCGCACGAGGCAATTAATAATAGGGTAAGTCTACCAATTTTGTATTAATTATAGCATGACATTTGGGGTAAAAGATTTTTTGACGTAATAAATTACTAATTATAAGATTAATTTGGTTATTTGTTACCATGAAAACTCTAATTGGTATTTTCTACTTTGGAGTTCAAAAAAGGACAATTCAACGGCCTAGGTTGTATTTAACCGAAGTTATGCATAAACATGTGCGACATTACTTTTGGTAATGAAGACAAAAAATTCCTCCCCCCCCCCCCCCTACGGCGAACGAGGGGGGAGGTGCGCCAGGCCTCTTACGACAAGGGGGGGGAGGGTGTCCAGTAGACACCCCTTGCACATGTATGGTTAAGTTATTGGAAATTAAAAGATTTCTCGAAGTAGGTTGCGAAGGCCCCTGTTTAGCCAGTATTAAACATTTCTGAACCCTAAATTTTTTTTTAATTTCTATTTTGGTGCCCAAACTTTACGTTGCCCAGACATCATGGCGCCGTTTTTTGGTCATTAAGCCTTTTTTTCTCTACACATAATTGAATTTTTAATCCTTTTTTTGTGGGTTCTTTGTCTGTGGGTCCTTTGTCTCTGTCGGTCCTTTGTCGGTGGGTCTTTTGCCTGAGGGTCCTTTGTGAGTGGGTCTTTTGGGTGTGGGTCCTTTGATCGGACACCTTAATAACAGCCGGCGGGCATAGAATTGATCAGATTAAATACAGATATTAAATAAAATAAAAGCAATACGTCCAAATGGGCATCTCTGTTGTGTATTTAATTGTGAACACATTCAATTGGACGGCATTCGGTTTTGGCATTCTGTTGAACGCTGTAATGATCCGACTGATTGCACGGCATACTCCTGTGCCCATGCGTATTTACAGCAAAGTATTGAAATTAACTTTTGAAATTTAAAATAATTTGAATAAAAAAGGTTTAGTTTAATATAGTCATGGTAATATGTTTAGCAATCAAAGCTATTAATTTGATAAAATTTTATAAAATCAAAGTTTTGTTGCTAAACATATGACCACACCAGAATAAGGGTATGGCACGGTTTTCCTGATCGTACATCGGGCCGAAGGGAATGAATTGGCACTTATTTGGGATCATTAGAAAGCTCATGGAATGCGCTATCGGTTGGTATAACACACTTAATATTTATTCCTTGATTCAAGATTTTATGGGTCATTTTATCAAATTAATAGTTTGGATGCTAAACATATGACAATGACTGTATTTACCTGGTCACAATAAAGGGCATTCAAAATCGGCAATGGAATTTGTTGGCATTTGTTTGTTGGGTTTTTTTTGTCTACGTGTCGATGTTTGGCTATGTGTCCCAATTCATTTATCGCTATCTCGCGCTGGTTCGGTAAGCGAATAAAAAATTTCAGGGGGATTTTTTAGGTTTAAAGGTATTAGAGGTACCGTATATGTAAATATTTATTTTGCAGTAACAATAGCCTTTCAACAATGAAATATTTTATGCTTTTCCTTTTGATGCTTTTGTTTCCGCTCGCGTATTGCGTTAATTTGTTCATTTGTACATATCCCCCCGCGGATCACGCGCTAATGGACGACGCTTCGGTTGCGCTCATTCTTGGCATTAATTTGACCATTGATCAAATTGTACTCGCCAGATATTCTTTTCATGTACGATATAGGAAAAAATCCAATGACGGATATGACTCTACTATTTTGTATTTAAGGAATCCACCAAGGTTTTAATTAAAAATTATTTAGGATTCGAGACAAACGCTTGCGATGTATTACATTATCATTGTTTGCACCATTGCTTACATCATAATATTTGTCTTTGCTTTTGTTATCCAAAGATTCATGAAAAATATATCCAAAACTTGGTAATTGTTTCAATGTCAATTTATTGTAAACATTTGTTTCTTATTTTGTAGCGAAAGTTCTGCTGTCAAGCAAAAGTTGCTGGAAATGAACAAGCAAGTTTCACGAAATCTCATCATTCAAGTAAAATATTGTATAAAACTAATTTGATAAATGGGTTTAAAAACTCGACACTAATTCCGGATTTAGAGACCGGAATTTGAAAAAATGATCAGGATTTCGGAATTGAACTAGGACAGGACTTTTCAGGATTCGAATCCTGGTTTGACCAGGGTCCTGATCCCAATTTTTTTCGCGAAAAATCAAGATCCTGGTAAAATCTTGACAAGATCCTTATTCTGTTTGGTCTCTACTAAATATAAACTAGCGGGTTGTTGCGCCTTCGGCGCTATAAACCCGATAGGAAACCAATTCTTTAATTTGTCTCTCTCCCCTTCTTCATGTATTCTTTCTCTCTTTCTCCTTTGCCTATTTTCATCGTTGTTTCTTTTCCCTTCTCAATTCTTTTAATCTTTTCTCTTATTTCATTTCACACACTTCTCTAATGGCAAAGCTGAGGCCGAGCTGAGCCGAAAAATTTCATTTTCTTTGTTGTCCTTTTTTCTTTCTCCCTCTCTCTTTCTCTCTCTCTCTTTCTCCTTTGCTTATTTTTATATTTCTTTCATTGCCCTTCTCAATTCCTTTAATTTTTTCTCTTATTTCACTACTTCACTAATGCCAAAGCTGAGGCCGAAGCTGAGGCCGAGCTGAGGCCGAGCCGAAGCTTAGGCCGAGCTGAGGCCTAAGCTGAAATATTCCTCTTTCTTTGTTGCCCTTTCTTTCTTTTTCTCTCCCTCTCTCTTTCTTTCTCTTTCTCCTTTGCTTATTTTCATCTTTCTTTCTTTTCTCTTCTCAAATTTTTTTAATCTTTTCTATTCCATTTCACTCCTGCTATAATGCCGAAGCTGAGGCCAAAGCTGAGAGGCCGAGCTGGTTTGTGAGGCCGAAGCTGAGAGGCCGAGCTGTCTTGTTAGGCCGAAGCTGAGGCCGAAGCTGAGAGGCCGAGCTGGTTTGTGAGGCCGAAGCTGAGAGGCCGAGCTGACTTGTGAGGCCGAAGCTAAGGTTCAACCGAAATAAATTCTTTTTATTTGCTCTCCTTTCTCGCTCTATTCCTTCTTGCTTATTTTCATCAAATTTTTTTTTTCTTTACTTCCTTCCTTTCTCTCACTCTCTATTTTGCTCATTTTCTTCTGCTTTACCTTCGTCTTCTTAACCCACAGCACATACGAATTAATGATTTAATAACGGAAATTACTAATGGAGATAAAATTGGTTGGGACAAACAAACAAACACTCTCCAATTATATATCGGATAATATCCACTGGGCCTCACTACGATTCGTCGAATCAGCGAAAAAGCGACGCTTCGTCGAATCCTCCAGAAAGCAACGATTTTCCCGGCTCAACACCATCATCGCTTAGAGGCGAATTGAAAAATATGACCCCGGAGTTCTATTAGAGAAAATACAGTACAATTATTGACCTGAAACGAGTTTGGGTTTTATCCGGGCAATCTTATTAAATTAAAAAAAATTTTAGGCATCGATGCCCCTCATTGTTTATTTGTCGCTTTTATTTTTGGTCACGATTTTTTTATTGAAAATTGACACAAGTAGATGGGAATGGCTCCAATATTACAATTTGATGTCGACAATTACGATGTTTTTGCCTTCCGCGCTCAATCCGATTGTATCATTTTACATCATTAAAAGTTATCGTCGGGTGATTGTATCTGCAATTCCTGATTTTGGTAGTATTTAAAAATAATTTAGGATAATTTAAAAACCTTTTTTTAACATTTTATTTCAGGAAAATGTTTCAAGCTTTTGATTGACAGAGAAAGAGCAACAACTTCTGTACAAGTAATGCAGCAGCATTAGAAACATAACGAACAGCAGGAAGTGAAATGGGCCATCACTGTTGTAAAAGTCCAAAATACTGGAATTAAGCTTCCTTAGAATGATCGGAATGTTCAAAATTTTTTTTCCAGAATTTGTAAGACATTTAGCCAAATAAATAGAAATTTAGAGAAAAACCCTGGTTTTTATTGCATTTTTTAAGCAATCTTTTGAAGCGCAACTCAATGAATAAAATACAAAGAAATAAACATTTTCTCTACGAAATATAAACATTGTAATTTAACAGCAGAAATGGAATATTAAAAAAATGGATTTGCATAAAATTGCCATCATCAATTGTTACTTTCAGTTTTACGTTAAAAGTTTAGAAAATTTTAAAAACATCAACAAATTGAACCCTATAAAATATAGTACCAAACACCTACCAAAAACGACCCTCCTACATAAAGGACATGTATTGTACAGTGAAAGATGACGGGTTAAGCATCTTAAATTACAAAATTAATACATTCTTTTTTATTTATTCTTTACCCAACGTGAAAGCCATTTGGACACGGACAGGGTAGCTTAACTACCCTTTCGGCGCCTGGGACAAAAAGTTGTCCGCCGCAAAAACAATGGATGTCGTCCATCTCTTTTATTAAAGAGATTAGCTGTGGCACATACTCCCCAATAAAACTAATTTTTTTTTCTCGGAGTCAACGCCCCCAAAAGGTAACTATCATATAAATGAAACAATTCTTTCACAAGTTTAAGCTACTAATGAATGAAGCCAACGGATATATCCGGATACAGATATTAAAATTGGGATCCGTGAGCAGCCCTGAAAAAAAGAGAGAGACATTTATTGGTCTTTTAAAAAACATTTTGCAATTTAAACTTAGAAAATGAGCGTATAAGTTTGTCTTTAACATTCGACCATAACATTTATGGGAAAAAATTGGCGTCGCAATAATTTTAATGTGTTAGCTAACTTTTTAAAATATTCATGGGCATAAGAACATTAATCTGCACTAAATTGGCTATGTGTTTTTCTCTCAGCCGAATTGCCACTTCTCTGTTATAATGGCTCCCGGAATTTAGTACACCAATGGAAAATTGGACATTCAAAAAAATGGACACTGAAAGAAAAATATCCGATCATTTTTGGTCTGACATATTGCTAATGAAAGATGATGAAGATAATATTGGGTGAAAAGTTGGGAAGTGTTTAAATGGATTGGATAAAAAAAGAAAGAGGCTCCCAAAATTTCGGCAAAATAGCGGAAAGTTGAGCTGTTTACATAGATTTGCACGGATGCCAAAAATGGAAATCCGGAATTCGAACTAAATTTTGGTGTCCAATTTTCCAGTGTCCAATTTACCTTTGGTGTCCAAATTTCCAATGGTGTCCATTTTTCCGCTTGGTGTCCATTTTTCCAGTGTCCAAAATTCTGGACACCTGTTATAATGATGCAATCCCTAAATTCCAATAGAATTCTAATTCCCAGTTATAAATGTAAAGATCCAAAAGGATAATAAGAAGATGACACTTTTGCGAAATAAAATTCATTATCCGTACTAGTCGCAAAATGTAAAAAAAATTCCCAAGAGATTAATTACGCTTTCCCGCTTCAAAAACAAGCAAACATCATTTTCTCGCAATGTATTTTAAAAATTGATTCAGTGCTGGGTAAGGTGGTTTTAAAATTTTTAGAAATATCGCTAATTCCTTTATTAAGCCCCCCCCCCCCTAGAATCCTTTTTTTCTACCCACTCCGCCCCTAACTGATCACAAAAAAAGGTGCGTTCTATTATGTACATACAACTAGGGTTCAATAGGACCAGGACCTTTCGCGAGAAAAAAGTCCACGAATAGCAAAATGGAAAAGAGCCCTTCCATTAGCGCTCGCTAGAAATTGAAAATGCATTCATACTTATTAAGGGATAAAAAATATTCTTTCTTTGAAATGTTTCAAAAATTTTTTAGTGTAAACTGCGCCTCCAGAATGAATAAATAATTACCGTTTTTTTTTAATTGGAATTTTTTTCGCAATTTCTTCACTTTTTTCTATGCAGAGAAAAGTTGTCAAAGGTTTAAATTATAATAAAATATATTTAAACTTTCCAATTAAACAATATACACTTGTGATGTTCGAGACTAAATAAATTTACCGAGAGTCGAGACCGATAATTGACCCTGAGACTCTGGGCCGAGACCCAAAAAAGCTGAGACTTTTCTCGAGTCGGGAACCGAGACCAAAAGTCTCGAACGTCATTACAAGCGCCTCCCCCTTCTTACCCCTACCTTCAATAAAGCCCCCACCCTTCTAAAGGGGAAAAACTTTTTATTAGAGCCCACCATCTTCTTCAATAAAGCCATTTTTTTTGAAAAAAGTTGTTTTCGTGGATTTATTGTATGTACATATTTTAAAAATCTTTTTTAATAATATCAGTAATTTTATTAAAATTTTAAATTTATGACATGTGAATATTTTGGAATTTTTGAAAATTTATTCACTAACTTTGTTTACCTTTCCACCTTCGCCATTTTATATGTATACTTTGTGCCTCTGTTATTGCTTTGTCCAAGTCTTTTTATGGCACTCTCATCAGCGTTTAAGTGTCGAATTTCAATAATTTCACTAAAATAATATTTGTCTTCCGATTTAATTTGCTATGAAAAGTGTCAACAAAATTTAAAATAACAAAATGCCAATCTTTTTGTGCAAATAATTTTTTTTCGCTAAAATTTGCCGAATTGTCAAATCTACAATCATAAATATTTAAGAAAATTTTATAAACCCTGAAAATTTTAGGGTACCCTATTCCCACCAACCAAACACGCAAATTTTGACTAATGGCCAGCCTCGACTTCGCCCGAACTCGTTTTGTTGCCGCAATCCGATCCCGACAATTTTCGGCTTCCCCTTCAACCAGGACCCTTAATAATTGGTGGCCACAACCGACTCCCTACCAAAATGCCAAACTCAAAGTCCGGCATTTTTTTCGCAATTCCAATTTTGTTCCAGCCAACTTGTTACACTTATTGCTTTTTGGCGCCCCTAAAAATGGCTTCCATTTCACCGCCATCACCATTAACCCTTGGGCGTCGTCGTCGACGAAATTCTCCTCCACCCTCGCTGAAGTGCCATAAAAGCGGCCCATTTTTATTGTCCCCAACGCCACCTCGGCCGTCATTTAATGGCACCGCCGCCGCCGCCGCCACTCAGCGACGGCACAATTCACTGAACATTGCCACAATTGAACAGCAGCAACAGCAACAGCATCGTCGTGGCAGCAGCAGCCACCTGCTGCTTAACCCAATTTCGTATAATAACAACAAAAATTGGCCAACAAAAAGTGAAAGTGCCGCTGCACCGGGCGCCCTTGTGCGAGTTGCAATAACAGGTGGTTTTGACAAAAAAAAACAAATGATTATTTAAAATTAATTTAAATTCATCTTTTTTGTTTTTGTTAATTTAAACAATTGAATTTTCAATGTGTTCGAGAAAACATTTTCTATACAAATTTCAGTTCAATTTTTTGCTTACCCTTTGAAATGGTTTTTATTTTATGTTAGGTATTCATTTACTTTTAAACCTTTTTAATTAATAAGGAGTTTTGTGTTTATTTTTTATATTTAATAGAATATTTTTTTGTATTCATTTAATTTATTTTATAAAATTTTTGATATGCATTTTTATAAATTAGGGTTCGTCCTCGACACTTTTTTCAAATGCTTTAAGTTGCACTGCAAGTAATGTGGGTTACTTGGAATAAATTCTATGATTTTCTCTGCATTTGAAATACATTTTTTCGGCATTTAAAATTTAAAAGAAATTCACTCCCGCCAAAAACCCTGACATTTTTGCCACCCCCGAAGTTCATGGACGAACTCGAATCAAATTAGCCCTTTTTAGGTGGCTTCTCTTTTTGGGCTGATTTTTCTTAAATAAAAATATTCATTAAATCTTTCTCCTAATAAATTTTAAATTTCATGATTTAAAAATGATGTAATGTAAGATAAGCGGCCAAGTGTATAAGTTATTATTTTCTACTGAAGTGGGAGGCCTATTTCTAAATCTTTGTCAATGTTTAATTAAAGTTTTTTTAATCTAATTTAAAAGTGGCTGAAGAAAACGGATTGGCATGAAATTTAATGAAAAGTCCATTTTAAAGTGAGGGGATTATTAAAGTGGAACGCGAAGGATAATCGGATTATTACTACTCTTTTTTGCTACACTCAAAAATCCATAAATACTGAAATATGCATTTTCCCATTATATTCGGTGCAATTTGTGGCTTAACCCGACCACCAACCTCCACCACATAAACATTTGGCCAAGGATTTGTGCAACGAACGCCGCCTCCCCCGTCGTCACCCGGAGCAATTCTAATTTTAATTTAATTTAAAAGTGCCCGATGAAAAAAATGAAATTAAACGAAAATCCTCTACAAAAATCCACTTTAGGGATTGGGATTATAAATGGTGTGAAGGAAGGCAAAGATCAGATTTTTCCATTTTTGGTAGCTTAAAAAAGTCTCCATAAATATTGGACTACACATTTTCCAATGGCATTCACTCTGATCCGTTGTAAGTGCAATTTTGTGGCTTTATCCGACCACAACCACAAAAATTTGGCCAAGGATTTGTTGAGCAATGAATGCGCCGCCCCGCCACGCCCTGTCCCCCCGTTGTCGTCGCCCGGGGCAATAATGCATTTAACCAAATGCTAAAAGTGTGCCAAAGAAAATTGTGTGGCGCGACATTGGTGACCAAAATGGTTTCGCTTTTATCGTTTGCTTACCTTTTATATGCATACATGAATATGTATGGCCTCCCTCATCTCTGTGCATTGATTTTTTGGCGTGTAAATGAGAACCGTCTTTACTTTAACACATCCTCTTTATTATTCCTCTTCATTAGTGACAGACAGTTCTTCTTCGAGAGTCTCGGGAAATTATCGGTGTCGAACGTCACTACTCTTTACCGTGAAAAAAATGTGGGTATAAGTGTCCCCCGTGTCACACTAATTTATTCGTCAGCGATTTTGGTGAATCTAGTGTCTTCTTTAATTGAGTCCCACGCCCTTTTATTGAGAGGCAGTTGAAAAACGAGCAACCCCCCTGGGTTTCCTAATTAGCGTTCTATAGGACCGCAAAAATCGGGGGCAAGACTTTCGGTTTGAGAGTGTGAAAAAAGGTCAAAACCAGCAAAGCTCAAGTGGAAAAGCCGGTACCGGGAAAATTCCGGTAAAAAATCGGGGATTTGTTCCGGTCCTGTTGAAAATGCAATGGGTTTTAAATTAAAATGCATGAATGTCCAACAATTGTCCCAATCTTTTTCAAAATTGCAACTTAAGATGCGCTGCTTAAAAATCTACCCCCCCAAGAAAGCCAAATGCGGTGGAAAATGAAATTCATGAGTGGGAATCGAACCCAACAACCCGGACCCAAACCAAGGGCAGATTCCACTGAGCTAACCAGCCCTGGTCGAAATGTTAAATCCAACCCTCCACCCAATTGATGGGCAGCTTTCACTAGATTGAAATCTCTCTCTCTCTCTCTATCTTTCTCTTTCTCTCGCGAAGTGTAAAATTTTAAAAAATCAAATTAATCGATTAGCGCGGAACTTGTCATCATGCTAATCATCGGAAATAGATTTAAAAAAAAACAATTCAAAAATGCCACAATTCATCCCACAACGCTCCTCTGTACGTGCCACCACCGCCACCACCACGACAATGCATGCTTCATCTGCTGCTGCTGCTGCTGTTGTTGTTGCTGAACGCAAATTAACTAGTGGAAGCAGTGCTGGCACCGCTTCCGGTCGGCTGGCACGCCTTCAGCTCATGCAATTCCGACGCCAGTACAGCTCGCCAGCAGTGATTGAGGATGACTATGAACGGGAGGCACAATTTGCGGACAGCGCATCGATGAGGTGTAAATAATTCTTTTACTGGCTTTGTTGGAATTAAAATTTCAAATTAGGCTTAATCCCCGTACCATTGAAAATTTTTATAGTAGGGTTAATCCCCGTACCAGCAAAATTTTAAATTAGGCTTAGTCCCCGTACCAACAGGGACAAGAAAGTTGAAAAATAAGTACATCGGTTCAGAGGTTGAGGACAAGACACTGGAAAATGACTGGAATTGAGTTTTTGAGGTTAGGTCAGGGACCAAGTCAGGGGTGGGTTGGTAATAAAAAAGCGGCATCGGTGCCGGAAAGGATTTCCAAATATCGGGACGACTGAGTGTTGTTCGGGTCTGGCGGTCAGGTCCGGGCAGCCGACCCAAAATTGTCGGGGACCGGGTGGATTGGGAGGGTCACGGGCACAACTATATTTACATACTTTTTTTTTAATGGTCTTTTTAAATTTTAAAGAAAAAAAATAAACAAACATTTTCAGATCATTTTCGGCGTGGTCTGTATTTGGCGACATTTGCACAGAGTTGGAGGAGAAGGATGAAAAAAATAATAAAAATACAAACAATAATCACAAAAACAATTTGCTTAATCACCAACATCTTCTTGCCAATCACCCGCACGTTTCAAAAACGGCGCTTCATCAATTAATGGGCAATCTTTTCAATGCAGGTGGCTGGCTAATAATCAAACAATGTAGAGAGTGGGCAGCAGTGATGCAAACCCGAACCCGAAACCCGAGGTTTTTCTCGACCCGAAACCCGAACCCGAAATTCGAGTGCCCGACCCGAAACCCGAACTTTTTCTCAACCCGTTGCATCACTGGTGGGCAGTCCCATATCCAGGGGGGCGGGGAACTCCCGAAATGGAAAAAATTGCTTTTTCCCGGCAATCGAAGGGCAAAATCCCTTAATTGGTATTTTTAAAAGTAGAAATGAAAGTCGTTAAAAATCATTTTATACGATGACTATTCAAATACATCCACTTCCAAGCAGTTGAAACATACCGCACACTAGGCGATTAGGCCATTCTATCATTTTGGGAATTATATTGAATACCCAATACTATTCAAATAAATTTTGCCGCCAAAAAATGTCGAGGGTTATGTAGGAAAAATTAATAAATAAAAAAATATGTGACTTAGGTTGGAATAGAACCCACGCCTATAACCAACAAGGGCCCTGCGGGAAAGCGCCACAGGCGCTTTGAACACTGGTGCCAGCAAGTACGTGGAAAACAAAAATTAACGCACCTTCCTTACACCCGTGGTGAGCCGATACTTCAAAAGTATGGATGTGGGGATTTTCGAGGGCGAGGGAATTTCAGTCCCAGAAATTATTTAATTAATAAATTAATTATTTTAATTGAC